>BSDF01000010.1:19604768-19792268 GCA_027925045.1 Hypotaenidia okinawae
TAAGCAAGATTACTTCTGGATATCTCTACCCTGTACTATTATCCAAAAGAGATGGGCAAAAAAGAGTCGAGAGATTTGACCTGGAAAACCTACCCTCCAACCAAAGACTAAAGCTCACCTAAAAGAAGACTAACCATGGTCTGCAATTACCTATTACTTAAAAGACTTCTGAGAGTAAAGAACCCTTTATTATTAAGGCAAAGAAAGGTATGAGAAAATACAGAAGGTAATACATCTCAGTTGTTTTATGACAACTATTAGAGTACTAGTAGGGAAATTATTGATGTAAAATTCTTATTGTTAATCTTTTCCATTGTTGTTACTTTTTCAAAGAATTCCATGCCCATGTACCAACATCCAGTGAGAAATAGCTGGTATTAAATCAGTAAATTACAGAGTTAGTGTACTGCTGCGCTAACTAGATGGAAGGAGGACGGCTGCTAATGATGTATATAAATATGATTTGAAAAGGCACAACAGAAAATAAAAAGGAAATACCACGAGGGTCATCTTTAGTTGATTTAAAATTGAGTTTTAAACAATTAACCACAATTGTACTACAAATCTGTGCTGAGAAGAACTGCAACTAAAATCAGCTATAACTGTCTGAAAATACACTTTGTCAGATCAGTAATTCTTTCTAGGAAACATCTTTGTCCACATATAAATTTATTCTTTAATATTCCTAACAGTAATATTTCCTAGACCAATTATCTTTTCAGAGGTTGGGAAAAAAAAAAAAAAAAAGAGGCTCTGGCAATCATTTATAGGACAAAACTCCTAAACGTTTATTTGTACTATTTCTTGAGTAATTTAAAAATATGAGATTAAACGTCAATAGCTTTGAAATAATATAGCATTCTTGGTTTCCAGCAAGAACAGTTTAATGATGCAAGAAAGGAAAGATAAAACTGATTTTCACACATGAAAACTTTAAACTGGAGGCTTTCAAACCTGTTACGTGCTGTTATGCATATGTATTTAAAGTAGCTTTTTCTTAACCTGAATGGTGTGAAAATTTAAACAACAAAAAATAGAATTAAGTTTTAACTTTTGCAAGTCTGATTTCCAATGCTTTCTAGCAGAAAGACTTATTCCAAGCCATCTTTGCATCACTAGATGTCAAGATGACAGCTTTCTGTGATGCATGACATGGGTTACTCACTTGAAGGTGAAAGGAAATTTGAAGAGTAACCTTCAAATCCTATTATGTCATAACTACTTCCCAGGAGAGGTGAAGGAGACAGCAGGGACTACATATATGAAATCACCTCTTGTTTCATTCTCTTGTCTCTGGGTGCATGCTTTTAAGTATTTGTATAACATAGGATCTCTGCCTTTTTGTTGCCAAGCATTCATAGTAAGTGCTCCACAATATAACAAGAGTTTTGAATAGAAGCCAAGAAACCATCTATCACCTCTGTTTTCTTTTAGGTTGCTTCATTGGGTTCATAAGTTATAAAACATATACATGTCCTATAAAATACATAATCCATGTATATAAACAAAATATATAATGTTTGGGTGTTAAATCGAGGGAGAAAAAAGAAAAAAGAAAAAAATAAAAGCTTTATTAGACTAAAATAGAGGTTGGGGATTGTTTAGACAATTCAAGGGTCTTGTCATTTCCAAAACAGCAACTGCTTGTGAAGAAAAGAGCTGCAGGAGTAGCAAAAATTTTAACTGCATCTTTGTATAGTAAATAAATAACTCATAAAATCACTGCTCCTAGAAATAAGCCAGTGAACCATTTCATTTAAAGTGGATAACTAAACAACAACAGAGCTTTCCATAAAGGATCTAAATCAATCTAAATAAGCTTCTTTCCTAACATTCATCAATATGATTTTTGAATGTTTTATAGGCATCAACTCAACCAATATGGTATAGACTAATGGAAAGAATTTTAATATCTCCTAAAAGCTGATGAAGTTCAGACAGTAGTCACAGCTCTTATTTTAATATGAGCTAATTTTTAATCATGCTAGAGTACTTGAAAATTAATATACCCTTAAATACTCTTCTCCATGTCACCATCTCCATCAAACCAAGTGTGTTTATTCTTCTCCTTCTCTGTGCTGTGTTTGAGAGTATGAACAAGAAGAGCACATGTAGCAAGGACTTAGCAGTGACAAATGTCAACAAAAAAGAAAGGGAATGTCTTCAGGACTACTGCAGCTTTGAAAATTTAACCACCTACTGGTTTTGCTGCTTTCAGGGGTTGTTGCTGTATAATAAAGTGCTGTTGCTATTTAACTTGATAGTCCCTATGACCCAACTTCTTAAAGATTGACATAGTCTTTGCTACATAGATGAAGAAGTCAAGGGCCATTATGACAGTGAAGATACGAGTTCAGTGTATTATCCAAAGGCACTGTTAGTTAAAATATTGAGACATGGGTTAGAGGAGAGGTCAGAAGTATTTACAACAGTGACTCATAAAATTTCTTTGCAACATGAGTTCAGAATCTGTGATTACCCCCCTATAGAAAAGCAACTCTCTTTGGGACCAGCAACCCTAAACATTTCATTTTTAAATGCAATCTACTAAAAAAAATCAACCCACTAGAAAAGACAGAAGGATCTGAGTGCAGATACTGCTCGGCAGAAAGGAGCCCAGGAGGTACCAAGCACTGGACACTAACAATCTGAACACAGAACCTGACGCAAACAATTTGGTGTTCTGTTTTGTTTTCAGGAGTAACCTATTAACAGAACCCCAACTACCAAGACAACATGTTTTCAGAGTCTCAGAATATACTTTTTAATGAGGAATGTGACTTCTCTGAGGTACCAAAGGAGGAGGAATGGAAACATATAGAAGCAAAAACATGAGCACCTTATTCCTAATGTCTGGAATGGAACAGCAAGCTCATGTGAGCTTTGAGTCTGAGGACATGCATGTTGAGGAGGAGCATAACTACAGCAACATCTCAAACAAGAGAGAACATTGTAGGGAACCAGAACAATTAAACATTTTTCTCATGGAAGTAATCTATGAAACAGACCAGCAAGGACAAAATGAGGGGAGTTCTGAGTTGGAGGAAACATTATGCAGAGAAGCAGCATTACCATTGTGTACCACGTAGAGAAGCAAAGCAATGTATGTGACCCAGCAGCCAGTCCTAAGACAGAACTTTTCAAAAAAGAACAAAACCAAGAGGACAAGATCACACTAACTCTGAATTTCTCAAAAAGAAGGGTTTTGAAGAGGTGCCAAACACAGAGAAGCATCAGTCAGTGGAAGCATGCCACCCTCTGTGACCCTTGAGAAGTCAGAGAACAGAGAGGTCCCATCTGTGAATAAACAGATGACTAACAGGGCAGAGACACTTGCAGCTTTGGAATAAGAAATAAGAATTGGCAAGCATTTCTGCTGAACTACAAGTAATTTGAAAGAATCACACCAACATAATGTTGAGAGACTGCAAAGTAAAATAAGTCACAACCAATAGTTACACCATATTGTGCAATGTGATTCTACTTTTTCCTTGACTAATAAGACCCAGTATTAACAAATCCACTCTGCAGGCTTTAGATGGGGGTGTGTTTCTTCTCTGGATAATTAAAATGGTCTGAAATTAAGCGCATATAAAAGTGATCTGATTTTACCGAGCAACTGTGAATCCCACTGCTCTCAATTGAAAGTGTATATGCAATTAAAACCCTAAAATTAAGACACATTAATCCATATTTAAGAACCAAAATAAGCAGCATGGGGTCTGAGGAAATCAAGCTCTAAAAGCAGTCAATATTATTTATAAACAAATTCCACAGGGGTGAAGAAGAGAAGTAATATGCTAACATTGCTGAAATGGAGACTGGAGGCTTGATCCAAACCAAAGAAATCAGAGGCTTTGTCATACACTATAATCCACAGTGAAGAAGGTCTACTGTGCACTTTTTGCCATTTGCTTTAGAGTGAAAAAATGGCAAAGGGACAGCAGAACACAGGTATCTTCCCCAGTTGTGATATTTTATTAAATGGATGAATCATTTCCCTACCAGTTGCCCTCCGGTAACAAAGAGTGCAGAGCTACACAGTGCACACAGTCTGCAGGCAGTTACACACATCTGCAGATCCTATGAAGGAAAATGATACAGAATATTGTTGTTGTCTATTTTGAAAATTAAGTTTTATACTGCTCATACAACTTAAGGTATATAAGAAGTAAGGTTTGATGGAATGTGAACCCAGCCATCTGAGAGGTAAAAATGATGTAAAGAAAAGGTAATGTGGACTTTTATAAAAAAATAAGTCTACCATAAAGCTGCCATAATCTTTTGTCTCCCAACCATATTCTCCTAACTGAATTACTGAATAATCTAATGCAGAGTTTCCTTTACACAGATGAAGTAATGCACCCAGCTTGGTTTACAAAACAAAAAGAAATGAGAGCACATAATTTTATGTTTCCACATGCTTGGCACTGAACACAAGCTCATCTGATTTTTTTGGGAGTATTTTGCATTCTCGGCCTACACCAGCAGTGGCAGTAACATATGATGTAAGTGCATCATACAATGTGTTTATTATAGCCATTTCTCTGTAGCTGCTACAAGGGAACCCCTTTGAGGCTTGATAAAAGTTTGCCAAAAATAATATTCAAATATCCTTTTAATCAAAACAAGATAAAGAGGAGATTAGCGCCATGAGTGTCAACACCACCACTTCCAAAACATATGCTCAAATAAAACATGAAAGCTTTAGGGGATTGGTTTTGCAAGCTTCAGTAGTTTACACTTCCTCTCTCTTCCAACTCTATGTATTATTAAAATGCATCAGCTGATGATGTGTGTTAATGACAAGCTCCATCCTCAAAGGACTCTAATTCATTAAAGGGACTATCAACCTGTAATTCTCAGAATTTAAACAAAATATTTATTTAGATTACTAATTCTATTTCAGTATAGAAGCCTAGATTCTTTTAATGTCCCTTAAAATAACACAATGAAAGTATACTATAACTCAAGGAAAAAACCCTACATTAATATCCAGCAAAATTTAATTCCCTAATAAACTTAACACCATGAGGGCTTTTTCTCAATAAAATATTAATTTTTCATGAGTATTGTACCTGGATGAAATTGAATTATTTCTTTAACTCTAAATCTTGCTGTTCTCCCTCCCTCCGCCCCTGATTGAATAACAATTACAAAATACTTTTTTTTTCTTTTACTTAAAATGAGTTTAACTTTCAGTTTCTTGGAGAGACTGTACAGCATTCATCATCAAAATTATGTCCACTGAATTCTTTATTTCAAATATAGACATTTCCATTCCTCCTCTGCCTTGGCAAAATTTAATCTTTACAAAATCTGAGGACTGAATCTAAAAAATCTTAATAAAAAAGCATGGTTTCTGATTGCATGTGCAGAAGCAAACTGACAAGAATGAGACACATTAATTCAACTCAGTTCTTGGTGAAACCAGTGGGAGCTGATTTACCGAGCACGCCTTGCCTATCATCAGTAGGACACTTTCACAAAAGTGCCAATTCAGTTCAAAATATGCACTTTGAAACACTTAAATATGGAGAGCATTTGGGCATCTAAAATTCAGAGTTAAGCACTTATAGCAGGAGTTCACAGTAGTTGGGTATTGTGTCTTCTGCAGCCACAAAATCCTATATATCATATTGTTTCCTTGGAGACTTTAACTAAGACTTTGGGGAAGTCTCACACAGTGCCTGTGCTGCCTGCTGCCCGTGGCCTGGCAGCAGCCAGGGACTGCACAGAGCCATTAGCTTGGAAGAAAGTGAAGAAGTTATCATTCACACAGATCTGTACCAAAGCAAGTGAGTGAAAAATACAGGTACCACTTAAGCACAAGGGTCTTGTCCCTGAGACAAAACTGCCATTTCCTTCCAGGTCATTTTATCCACTGGAGCACCTACATGAAGCCATCACACTGCACTTAGTCACTACTCCACATCTGTCACCGTCATTTTTATTCCATAGATCCATACTGTGGGTGTTTCACACTCATAGTGTAATTGTGGTGGCACTAGGAGGGGTAAGGGCTGGGGGTCTGCCAGCCTGCTGCAGAGCCACATTTAGGGACAGGATGCAGTAAAGGGAGCCAAAACATGAAACTGTCAGCATCAGCTGTATGATTCCTCTGATACTCCTGACAAATGTGATGTTGAGACAGGCTCAATGAACTACATAACTGTGTGGAAAGCAAAGCTAGAATATTACAGAAATTTTAAAATACAAAAGTTCTGTTCCCATGGTGCTCTGAAGTTTCATGACAACACAGATTTTGTGCTCACCTGCACCATTTCATCAGATGCTTCTCTTCTGGTGTCTGGCCACCACAGTAGGTGTGGGTTGCTGCCTGGCTGTGGGCACAGGATTAGATTCTTTCTTGTAGACTTGAAATATGATCTCCTCACTATTTGTTAGCCATGGCCATTAAACTCACTTGTATCAAAGTATGAAACTGATTTTAATACGGATCTCCCAGACAGGAATTATCCATGATTATGGTAATTATAAGGGGAGAACTAAGTTCATACTAAACTCCCTGACATATACTGAGAAAGTCACTGAAAAACTCTTGTTTAGTTACATTCTATTCTTTTAAAGCTTGTTTTTCATATCACCGACATTAGTATGAAACACAGTTGTTAGAAAAAGCTGGAAGCACAAAGCCATGTTTTGAAGCGCACAATTAATGTATAGCAGACATACATCTGGATCCAGACGTATCTGCTGATCCCATGGCAGAATCAAATTAGAATTTATGGAGGAAGGTGAAAAAGGTATTTTGCTGCAAAGCTGTAACAATGAAACTGCATATCAAATGCAAGAAATTACTTAATCTCATCATATACCTGACAATTTTGAAATAAAGATAAATAATTTTTAATTATTTATTGTACAATATCTTTATTTCATCTCCCCACAGTTAAATAGCAATTTTCTTCCTATAGTGAGTATATAAAACTCAAAGTTACTTGTTTGTAGGATAAGATTACATATTTACAAAATCATAGCAGATCATTCATTACTTCAATGTGAAAATGCCTGTGAAATTCAGTACGTTTGGCTAA
Organism: Hypotaenidia okinawae; assembly: GCA_027925045.1. Lineage (NCBI taxonomy): Eukaryota > Metazoa > Chordata > Aves > Gruiformes > Rallidae > Hypotaenidia > Hypotaenidia okinawae. The sequence continues at coordinate 19,611,827 of BSDF01000010.1, forward strand.
GCAGCAGCAGAGGCTAAAACCCACGTTATATCAGGCAAACATATCTCATGTGCACAGAAAGGGAGAGACTTAAGTAGTTTCCAAACACAGTGCTCCAGAATTATTTTTCAGCACATATTTACTACACAGAAGATATGATCTTGAATGTAAACAGCATGAACTGCTTGGGTTTGGGGCTGAGTTAAAGTTTATTTGCCCAGGATAGTCTCATTCTACCTATGTGATGCTTCCAACAGAAGATTGAAGAGCCCTGACTTTCCTCTCAAGCACCGAGAAAGCAGATGGAAAGGAGGCCAATAACCTTCACCAGAGATTTTTATTTAATTAGACGACTGATGTGTCTCAGAGTTTAGCATGTGTTTGTGAAGCACACCAAATACTGGCAACTTTTCAGCTCTTTGTTAAGGTTAACCTAACAACTTGTCCCAGAAAAGTAAATTTTTGCCCTCATGGTGGCAGAGAGAAACTAGAAAATATAATCCACTAAACCTAGAATTTAAAAGGCAAAGAAAAAGAAATGTGAAAAACTGATGTTGTTATTAAGTGAAATTATAAATTGGAATGCAGAAAGAACCTTTTCAAGTTTTTCACCATATGCTGGTAATACCAACAACTTTTTATAAACAAAAGACTTATACATAGGATCATTATTAAAGCAGATATTCCCCCCGCCCCCCAGTCTAAAAGGAAGATTAGAAAGTCGTAGCTTTTATATAAATTTTCCCCAAGAAAGTTAATTATTCACTAAAAATGCTTTAAATACAGATTTTCTTTTTGAAGAAATCTAATATTTATTGTGGAAAAGTTCAGCAAAGTATTTTAAATCCTAGCCAGATTTAGTTTTATCACAAGCCTTACTTTTCTTATTGAAAGTGTGTGCTGGTGTGGAAGCTCAAATAAAACATCTATTTTTCAGTACCTTCCGTCCTTGCAATTTTTAATTACAAAATTTGTAGAAGATCTTTCACCAATTACTTCATAGCAGATATACAATAACTTTAATTAATAAAAATTACTACTCTGCGTAGCAGTGTGTTGGGGTTATTTAAAATTTTTTTATTAGTTATCCATCTCCTCACTTACGTTATGCTGGTGTGCACAGTTTGAAAGAAAAGCTGCATGGATACATGCTAGGCTTGAGAAACCATAAAATCCATCACTTGCTTATATCTTACTTTATAAGCTTATTTTGCCTCCAAGATAATGAAAAAAAGAACTTGCTTTTGTATTATAATTAAGCTTTATCAAGTGTCAAACGCTACAGTTGAATAATAAGGTTTTTCTTCATTTAGTAGAAATATTGAAAAGTATGTTTGAATATCTGAACTTTAAAGAACAGAGATTACTTTCTAAAAGTTAGAGAGTTTTGTTACTGTAGCACAGTGCTGATCACTGGCAAAACCTAACACTAAAATTATAGCTACTACAGTTTATACACCTCTCACACATCTCATCCAGACATTTCAAAGCTCTTTGCAAAAAATAAGGGATGGAACTTTAACAATGCTTATAGGAAAGTTTGATTTTAATAGTCTCAAAACAAGACACACAAAGTTTGTCCCAGGTCAAACAACACTAGGGAACCGAATCCAGGAATCTTAACTCTCCATCTTTTGCATTCATTTATGAGTTTACACTACTTCAATGGAAACATATTTAAAATCAAAGTCTGTCCTAAAGAAATGCTATTCAGACTGCAAAGTTCAAGAAGTAAAATATGGCCTTGAATTACGTACACCATCTCCAAAATCTCCTTGATTCCCAAACCAAATCTTGCCCAACTCTGGGTATTGCAAACTAAAATTGAGATGCAATCTTTTACACCCCTGCGGACAAAATCAAGATATTTACCAGCTACTTGGAAAATACGCCTGATGTTTACTGTTTTTAGAAATTATTATTTCTCAGTCTCAGCCATTGGAAACTACGCTCAAGAACTGAAGGAACCCAAATATTTCCTTCATGTCAAAAGGCAACAAGAGGGTGTCTATCCCTAGCAATTAAAAAATGGAAGTGCATGTCCTAATATGAGTTTTAATCACTGTATGGGGTCAATTGACCTTTTTCCAGGCAGTTGAGGGGCAACTGTCTGAAGGACCCATTTCCCATGAAACCAGCCTCCAAAGATTTCATCAGACAAAATGATAATGAGCTATTTGAGTTGAAATGAGCTGATTAGTTTTTCCCCCCAGCTGCTGTTCAATTAATGAACCACTTAAAAAAAATTTGAACTGAAGTTCATGAATCATCTATTTTTATTTTCTTAAATTGAAAACTGATAAATGAATTCAGCCTTTTGGTGACACAAACAAAAATAGTTTGAATTTCAGATCCTGAAGAAGTGTTAGCAATTTGAAAAAAAAGAAAAAGCAATTTTAAACGCAGTGCGAATATTTAGCTGCAAATATTCCTAAAGAACTGTTAAAATACAGATGATTGAAGTAGCAGCCAAAAAAAGGGATGCAAATGACTCTTAAATGAAAGGTTATAGAGCATGAGAGGTGTTTAATCCAAATAACAAACTGTTGTTTTCAATGAAAGATCTGATACAAACCGATTTAGATAATACAGAAAAATGAACACACAATTTGACAGCTACCCTGGATTTACAGAATCATGGGATTAAATGCTTTCCACTTATTCAAAGAGGATTAGTCAGGATACATTTATTTATTTAAAGCAGATCTTTTACAGAACTAAAGAGTTTACAAATGATACGGAGTGATGGAAAATAGAAAATCCATATCAGCTTTAGCTTCTATCATTCAGCCACAGATGTGAAACTACTTACTATCAAATACACAGTATAGTGCATTACCAAAATAATAATAATATTAGTAAATTTGGTGTGGCCTTAAACTATTTACTGCAGGAAAAAGAACAGTAAAATACTTGAGGGCCATTTGCACTGAAAGCTAACAAAATCTGCACATACTAATGAAACATCACAACTACAGCCCATCATTGAAAAACAGGTGCAAGCCAGGGATAATGCTGATGGAACTGCTGTAGCCATAGTCAGTAACAAATATTAAGCAGATGAGACTGAAAAGCAGGATTCCTGCATGTGAGTCCAAGAACTGCTGAGGACTCACTACAGGGCACTGATTAAGTCACTTCATTTTTCAGCTCCCATCTCTGCTAACTAGAGAAGATTTCTACCTTGTAAAGCACTAAAGTTTTAATTAAATGTGTGATAAGTTATATAGTCTCATAGCAAAAGCTTCTCCTCATAAGCAAAATAATAACAGCAACATTGTTTGAAAGTTTCTGCTTGTGCCAGAAACATGTCAGAGCCTAATTTTCATCTCTGCTGAAGGATATTTATCACGCTCTGGCAGTGCTTTGCACTGGCTCTCGGATTCCTTTCCATGATCAAGGTGGTGAAAGACAGGGATAACAAAGCAATATTTTTTTATTTCCCCATGAAAATCTGATATGAAGTATTAGAGCCCAAGCAAGTGAGAATGCCCCTAAATATGAAAATTAATGGAAAATAAACAACAAAGTGTAACTGGGTCACTGGAGTGTTTGTAGATTCATAGTACAAATTTGCATCATAACTGTCAGTTTCTGAACACAATACATTTAACGTCATTTCATAGTCACCCCTAAATTCCTGGGCTTGCAGCACTTCCACTCTACTACTACTACTTCAATAATTAAATCATCTTCCTGCATATCGATTCCAGTTATAGCTGCAAAGTTGCATGACTGCAGCTCATAACAATATCTGGCTAACTGGGCAACCTTTCTTTCCTTCAAAAACTCACAATCAACAATGCCTGTTTCCCTACCAAACCCCAAATCTGCAAAAACTGTCTAAGAATCAAGAAGAGATAAAAGAAAGTAGCTACCATATCTACTGTCTAATCTTTGCACATGACCAGTACCTAAGACATCACCTTGAAGACAGCAATATGAGCCTTTTGAACCAAAATTAAAAGTGATCAATGTGAGAGCCTTCACTAAATGACCTATATGCAGTATTAGCTGCAGCGATGTACCTGACTTAATTTGCATCACATGAAATGATCCAGATAATGACAGTGACCCCCGTGCCTGTTCATTTAATTTCCCCAAACTGCTGAGCCTATCACTAACCAAGGCAAGATAAGAGATGTCTATGAATTAATCCTCTCTTCAAATATCAAATCCAAAAAAGCTGTCTCAATTAAGACAAATTAATTTAAATTCAACATTCTAGCAATAAGTTAATATAGATTTTGTGTCCACTTCAGGGTAAAATAATGAGTTCGTAAATGAATACACTAACACTTTCTTACTGATGGGGATGCTGATAAGGCAAAAGCTGCAAAACTCCCCAGATGCATTACTTCAATCATTTTTCTGAGATTTGAAAAAGAAGATATGGGTGAACCTCTAGATTAAGTTAAATTTTGACCCAAATTTCCTGATTAGATGTAAACAAACAGGACTCGACAATGGAGACACTTTTTTAGGGAAATGACTGCCTCATCAAGACCACTCTGAGTTTTCTATCACTGAAGCAGACCTGCAAACTCAATCAAATTCTAAGGACACCTATAATAAACCTTAAAGAACCTTTGTATAAGTACTTATTACATATCTAAAGTATTTATTTCTACAGTATTTTTCCATAATGTATGCCAGATGCAAAAAGAGAAGCAGGAGCATCAACAGCAACAACAGAAAACAAAGACTGAAATGGCAAGGAAGTCATCCACTGTGTTGTGTCTATGCCTTATTGTTTCACAACTCAACTCTTACTGAAACTACAAATTCAAGTCCTTTGAGCTGCCTGTGGTAGACAATGCTTCATCGTAAGGCTAAGTGCCTACAGGTCAGCAGCAAAACACCAAACACTGAAAAGCAGCAGTGAAGTACTTCAAAAAAGAACAGGTAGACGCGTACACTCATAAAGCTCTTCTTGTGAGGATGTAGCCTATGCCAGCAAACGAACGCTTCTATTCTTTCTAAAGCTCTGTATACTCGCAAAGTGCTAAATATTCTACATAATACACACCCAAGATCATGAATCCTACTTACACTCTTCTTCACTGGTAAATGTGTTATAAGGAATTGCCAGCACTTAACAGCAAAGTGGCCAAGTGCTTCATTTGGTGAACAGCTCTCCCATTTCTCCTCCAAATATTCCTAAGTGTGACCAATACTGCAGACATCCTGGCTGCACAGATTAGAGCTAAGAATCCTGCTTCTGATTCCAAAGCAAGTTCAGGATATCTCCACTGAGTATCAGCATGTCTAATTCTGCCAAAGTATTACAAATGTCACAATGTGAAAATAGTTGCTTGTGACACAATGATGCAACACAGAAACCCCTTTCAGGCTTTCATTTTCTGGGTAAAATCCTGCTGCCATTGCAGGCATCATTCTCCCAGCCTTCTCTGATGACTTTGATTCTTCTGGATATACGGTTTTGCTGCCAATTTCAGAGCAGCATAAATGGACCTTGGGAGTCTCTGGCCACGTCTTCAAAATACATGGAAATCATGAAGTCAGTGTAATAACTAGAACACTGTGTGAAATTCTGGGATTAAAGCTATGACAGACAAACAGGCTTTTCTACCCCAGTCAAGGTTTCAGATTTTGCCTGGGAAATTTTATTCTTATTACTTCCAATGCTGCCATTCTTCACTGAAGCCATTCTAATCTGCTCTTTCATTCTCCTTGATCACTTCTTGTTTCTCCTGTCTCAGTTTTAGACAACTAATCTTGGTTTATCCTGCATTCCTTCTCTTGCTCAAGTCTTTCACTCTGATTTACAATTCACTACTTCTCTCTACCCTTTCTCTTTACCCAGATGAATCAAGTCTTCACACTTTTATTACTGAATTCCTTCAGCTGCTAATCACAAAATTCTGTCATCAGTTCTGAGAAAACATTGATTTCAGCTGAGCTGTATATCTGTGTTCTTATCAATATCTATCTTGTTTAACACAAGATCAATTTTCCACCTCAAGGGGAAAACAGATCTAAACGTTCACTCAACCATGCAAATATTATATGTATTTCATTTGAACTATCTGGAAACCTCATCACATTATGGCAATGGATGTTATGGACTTAAACTATCAAAGCAGCCACAATAAAACAATCAAGGGGATGTGACTTAAATGTAAAAGAATGTGTCACCTGCAACCAGTTGGGGGTTCTCCTTTTTTCCTCAAGGGGCACGTTGGAGTTTTACCACATGGATGTTATGGGAGAGCCCAGTGAGCAAGCTGTATTTCTTATCAGCAATTACCTGATCACAATTGACACAACAAGAGATAGTTTTGAAACTGAAGAACTTAGCACACACAGTTACGGAAAGCAGTATTAAGTTGGCTAATCAGCTGATTTCTCTCTTCCCACATCAAAAAGAAATAAAAATGCCTCTTTACATATTCTCTGGTGAAAGTAAAGAAAATGCTCCAAACTTTTTTAACACGAAGACATCTTCAAATCTTTAACACAATGGAGCAGCTGCTACTGAGTTTCCTTGATGGGTATATTCTGTCATTAGGGAAATCAGAGGCCCTGCTAAATACCTTTTTTGTTTGGTTGTTTGTCAGCTCAAATACTGATTAGGTTCTCTGACAACCACATTGTTTGTTTGCAAAAATGCAGAGGGAAAAACCTTTAGTTACAACTTGCATTCTGTAGAAGCTGTGGATACACTTGGAAATATTTTGTTAAATTCATTTACAGTAGGAGATTTTACAATTATTTTAAAAAAGCAATGTAGAAAAGCCCAACTTAGATGATTCTTTCAGTACTGATATGCAAAGATTATATTAAATCTTTATAATATTAAATCTAAATTAAATAGTAAGTCTGCAATCTTTACCCAGGAAATACTAACTTTGTAATTAAAGTATAATTTGAGTAAAACAGTACCAAGTTCTGAAACTAAACACAGGATTGAAAAAAGATGAGTCAGAGTATGAGCTATTTGACAAAAGAAACTTCAACAAAGAGGAGTTTGTGACAGAAGGGTAAGGGCCCTTTTTTATCTTACCATAGCCTTGGATATAAATCAGAGCTGACCGGAACAATAGTATTTACATGGCAAGCTGTGAAAGCCTAAAGAGAGATTTCTCTACCTTCATCTGGAAAAACCCACATCCAAACACACCATCTGCCATGGCCTGGCCAAAGCCAGTGTATCGTTCAGTACTGTGGACATCCACAGGCACAACCAGCATGCAATTAGCTTGTACCTTGCTATACTGATATTCAGGCAGTGTAGAATGGGATGTGTGTGCAGACATATTATGCATGCTTGCACACAGTCACATCCTAAAGTATTATTTTAAACTGCAAGCCCAACAATGAGCTGGCTTCAGATTGTGAAACACACGCATTTTACTGAAAAATCCTAGTTACAGTTTACAGTTATAATAGGAAATATGCTAAATTATCTGGAAAACATTGTTTTTATTTATGATTAAACTAAGAATTGATTCTACATAACATAAATACTGAATGTGCTCTGAATGAAATTTTGAAATTTTAATGGCTCAAACAGTATCTGCAGTATGCTAAAAATGTTGACATATTAAAATTTGCCTCTGGAAAGACAAGAGGGACCAAATATGTACTTAATGTTGAAAAAACTTACTAATTTATGTGTTATTCCTTTTCAGTCAGTGATCATAAACATATGGCTTATTGTGGAAGAAATGTGGTTTATAAACTTCACCAGAAAAAAGCAATCAAGCATGCTTTAAAAGAAGGACTCTAAAGTGGAAAGATGGTAGGATACTACCTGAAAGCTGCATAGACCATTTCTCTGCAGTCTGAAGACGTATCCATCATTTTTTATGCAACAGAGAAAATGGAGATGAGGGAACAGAAAACACGTGGAAAAAGCTGCAAGAGGAGCTCGGTTGTTCAGGATCTGGAAACCAAAGACTTACATTGCACAACATAAGTGCAGAACTGCAAACATGGTTGCAGGTGGGGTGGATATCATTAATACAACAAGAAGAGTGAAGGAATGTATTGGCATCTTGGTTAGATTAATGGAGAATCAGACAGAAACAGTCTGTAATGTGCAATAGGAGATGAACTAAAAAGCTGTAAGAAACTTCCGTAACTCGCTCAAACTATCTCTGAAGTTTTTAAATAGGTACAGGAATGGTTTCCAAAGCATCTCCTCCTGATCTTACTGATCAGTTGGAGTCATATTATTGGCTTTTCCCAAATGGAGTTTACTCATAACATCAACCTACTCTGTTCCTCTTGGAGGACAATGTTGAGACCTCTATATTTAATCTATTTAGGGTTTGGTAATAAAAACAAACGCTTAACCATTTTTACCTTCCAGTTTCTCCTTCAAATCCTACTGTTCTGCTCTTATTTTTCAAGATTTTATTTTTCAGTGTTTGCACAAAGTACCAGAACCACACTAGAAAACCACATCTTGCATTTATCCATGGCAGTAAAACCAGGGTGGCAGCAATACCGGCATTTACATATTTTCTTTTCAAAGGCCTCAGTCTTGACCTAAGAGTAGGATATTGTCTTTGTCAGGTCAATATTTGACCTGTTTGTTAATCTCAGCAGGAGTCCACAGCAGTGGCCATTGTGAGGGTGATTTCAGATGCAAACACCTGTCTGGTTTACACTAAAATAGTGCCAGGAAGAGAGATTCATTTCACAGCAAGGACTGATTTTTTTTTTCACTAGTCCAAACAGTAATATGAAAAGCAAGAAGTAAAATTTTTTAGTTTTGTCTTTCTGATTTCATTCAGCAGACAATAAACACACTCTGTGGAGAGTCTGACAAAATACAAACAAATAAATCTATCTGCACGCCTTACATTACTTCTGTTTGAAGAATTACATATTCAGTAAAAGTGTTGAAAAGCAGCTAAAGATGTCAAGAACATTTACAGGCTAAACAGATCCCAGCTCAGATAACTCCATTTCACGTAATCTAAATTCATCCTCATTATCACTTAAGTGAGCGTTATGGCTGTTAGCAAACCCTACACAAATATTCAGATTTTTGTTTTTCCTGTCATGCTGAAGGTTATCTCCCCAGTTGCTCTGAAAAATCAGGTGACAACCATTTCCCATGATGCTTTAAGGGCTGTCAAACTGTCCATCAAACTGTCACCTGACCAATCGTTCCCATGGTTCTTTTAGACTTCTAGTATGATAAATTGAAAGGCACTATTATCTGCCTGTTGTGAAGAGGAACTGCTTAGGCTTTGATAAGATATCACTAGTCCCAGGTGAGAGGAGGCTGACAGCACATCAAGACAAGAAAACACATGGAAACAGTGAACACCGGAGCAAAAGGTTTACAAACATCTGTTGTCATTATTTATTACCCCTTTCCTTGGTTTTAGCTCTATCCTTGTTCTATGTCAGTTTAAAAAGACAGACTTTCCTTTCTTCCCAGTCAGTCTTAACTGCTGCTATTTTTAAACCACTTAGTTGTAGAATGAGAAATATTTAAAATAAAGATATCTTTAATAAAAGGTTGTGTTACCTACTTTTTCTGATACATGTTGCATTTACCATCATTATATTTGAAGTTTTATGTGATTCTCATGGTGTAATTATGTCATAAGAAAATGAGAAGCCCTGAAAGATATGAAGACTTTTTAAGCTCTACAGTTATTTTTCATTGATACCTTGAGACCGATTCACAGTTTTCTTGCTGATATTTCAGATCTGTCCATAGAGAAGTAACCAAAGTTAACTTAAGATACCTCAGAGCCAAAACAATGTGTTGTTATTTATTGTGGGTTGTTAATAAAAAGAAGCTGGTTGCTAACATCACCACCTTGTGTACAAATACTTGTTTGCATGCAGTTTTTAATGATTTTATGCAGTGCTGTCATTTCATTAGACAGCAGTACAGTACCTCGGTTGCATAAAAGAACGTTTAAATAATTTTATCACTTGAAATCTTTGAACTTGAACTCTTTCTGTTTGTTTAACTATGTTCTTATGCACATCTGAGTTAAGGGTAGCAGCAAGCTTCCACACACTGGACAAACCCCATTCACTGGAGCCAAAGTCAAAAGTACTAATAAAGGAAAGATTCATAATTAAAGTATGTTCATCCAATTTCCAAAGCCTTTTTTACAATTAAAGACTCTTGAGAAACCATGGATTGTTACATATTGAGGGACTTTCAACTTCCCCACGTTTTAAAAGTATAAACTCAGTTAATCTATGGCTACAAACTATCCCTGGATCAATAAGCATGATGAGATACTCCCTTCATGAACCAGGTGTAAAAGGTATGTCAAGAGGCATAAATATACTAACCAATGAACCCCATAATATCAAGGATGGTTTCTTCTATCTGTTTTCAGGTAGAAGATCAGAGTTAGTGTCAAGTGTGGTAGTCAGAGAGGAAAATCAAGACTGAAATAACAGGGCAGTTTCCTAGTCCTTATGAGCTAAAATACTCTTTCAGCTATTGCCGACCTGCTGGCACACACAGCAGCGCTCTCTGGGCACTATTCATAAAGGAAAAGCACAAAGTTCCTTTCTCCAGGTCGTTACAATGGAAAGACATAGGAGCACTGAAAAGAGAGAGGCAATGTATGTTAACAGTAGTTGTGATGGTGGCTTAATTTAATAATCATGTTATGTTAAAAATGTATTTCTTCTGCTTTCTCTGATCTCTGAAGGAAGAAGGGTGAGTGCTGAGGAGGAAGGGACTTTTCACACAGTATCAGGAAAGTAATATTTCAGGTATAGAGACTGGGAGAGAAGCTGCTGCTGCACTCTGCGTATGAGAAGCTGATGATGGCAACAGCAGCTTCAGGGGGCAAGGCACAGTTGTGCAGGACTCTGCACACAGACAGAAAGCTTCAGTGTGGTGCAGGGCAATTCTGTGGAAGGTTTCAAAGATACAAAGGACCACTTCAGGATCTTAAAAGGGGAGTTGCACAGACAGGAAAGACTTCAGGTCAAGTGCTGATGTGTTTAGGAAGCTCCATTGAGTAAGAAGCTCAAGGTACAGTGAACACACTCCTCACAGCAGTATATTGGTTCTACACTAACAGTAGCACTGTTAGCATTGAACCTGAAGTAACAGAGCTTTCTGACAGAAGCAGAAAGTCTTCTGCAAAGATGATATTTTAAATTGCTTGGATAATGTTAATTTGTGGAACTGTAAAATACCATGGCCACTGGAGGTCTATATTTTTCTCCACTGATCATTTAGAATTTGAAGACAGAAGGCAAAGATGTAGAATGCACAACTCTACACTCCTTAAAATTAATAAATTATGTTTACAATGAAAAGTTATTAAAGGAGATAATGCAGAGTTTTTTCTTAATAGATTGGTCCCTCCTGACAAGGAGTTTTCCCTGCACAGGCTGTTCATAAAGAACAGGACTGTGGAAAAGCATCTGATCCTGAGCAGCTCCATAGTGCCTCATCCACTCTGCTGGGAGTCCCTGTATTCCAGTTCTGCACTATTAAAATATGTAACCCATTGCAGTAGCCAACATATGCTTAACGAACCATGAAAAAAACATTATCTGATCTCTGTTCTATATTTTATCTCTCCTTTACAAGTTCTATTAACAAATACAGAAAGTGTCACCAACATGATTGTAAATGAAACTGATTGGCTGTTTCAATGACAGTAACTGCATTTGCCAGCACTTTTGACATAAGTTACACCTGATAGTTGCTAGAATAAAGAAAAAGGAAGTTAAAATAGAGAGATGAGCACAGAAGGGAAGAAGGTCAAAGACATCCCTGACTTGAAATGGTTGAGAAAAGGTTGGCTCAGGTCAGCCTGAGACAGCAAGTGGCATAAAAGAGACAGTAATTGATTACAGAAGCTGAGTTGTCTTCAGTTATGAGAAAAGTTAATGGAAAACTTAGGATTATGTCCTTGTCTGCTCTGCATGGTTATATGATGTTTCCACTACGGAGAGTCTCACAATCTTTGTGCATTTACATTCAGTGGGTACAGATAAAGGCAGGGCATATAATTACCTATTCATAGGGAGAGACATCCAGAGAGACAAAGCCTGAAGTCCAGCTTTACTTATGTTAAGTTCAGTAGTCTTGCATGGGGTTCAGAAGATCAATATAAGGAATTTGGGTGTAGTCACACCAAGAGTTTTACTAGCACTTATCTCTGTGTCCTTCTGCTTGTGTTGAAGGAAGAGACTGCTTGGCAGTAGAAATTACAACGCTCTCACTGCATCACACATACTAAAATATCAGACCTGGATCACTCCCAGGTTTGGGATCCTGTTTCAGTGTTGTGTAGTGTAAGACAGTATAATCTCCTTCCCTTTGGAAGAGAGCACCCTACAGCTTACTGTAACCCACAATAATTTTCCATTAACAGCCCACAATGCACTCCACCTCATGTGCCAGGAGGAGACTAAGCATCTGTCAGAAGTTATTTCACAATGGTTTAAGAGGACAATGTAATACTGATAACCAAAGGTACAGACAGAAGCACGTTATAACTGGGTGGTGGAACCTTACAGGATATTAGTTGGTCTTTACTTACACTTCCACTTTTACTTACACTTCCACTTTTATTTTGCAGTGAATGCAAGGTAGATTTCTTATGATAGTAGGCTACCTTCAGAGACCTCCTGCCTGACCTTAATGTGGACAGTAAGAGCATGTAACACGGTCAGACATCCCACAGCAGTTGATGCCCCCTGATTTGGTATTTCGTACCAAGTTTCCCAATACCTTATCACGTGAACATATTTTTGCTTCAATGGATCCCTCTGCATTTACAAATCCTGCTGGAAGCCCATACACATTAATAGCATGTACTAACACAGTACAGTATGATGCCAGCCATATCACAGAGGTAGGCCAAAACCTGGCAAGAGAAACGGTAGGTAACATCACAGAAAATAAGTGAGAATAAGAACTGCCTTCCAAAGTAACCTAAAAACCTCAATGTTACTACTTTTGAAAGTCTCTCCTTTTGGACCTTGGCCCTGCCTATGTGTACAAGTAACTGAATGGAGGCAAATGTAATAGGACTACTCATGCATAAAGCTAGTCACATGCATTAACGCTGGCAGGAACAAGGACTTTCTTTTCATACTTACACTAGAGGATAGTAAAAGAAATGCTGCTCAAAGAAATCCATCAACTAATTCAAACTCTGAGCTAGCTACTTCAGAACCAAGTACAATGGCCACACTCAATGAGTCCATTGAAAACCTGGAGACGAAGTAAAAACAGGTTTCGTTTTGAAGAACATTACGAGATCAATACAGGGCTGTGGATATTAGGAAAAGTCACTTTAATAAAAAAGGAAATTTCACATCATGTAACAAAACAATTGCTATTTGGAAGGCCCTGGAAAAACTGAACAATAATATGATCTTTCTTCACTTCATTTCCCATCCACTGCAGAAATTATAACAATAAAGTTTTATACATAAGCAACTTTATGAGCTGAAAGAAGAGAATGTGTAATTCCTTTCCATGGACTAAGCCAAAAGAAATGAAGAAAAAAAATATTATTCTTCTATGTTAGCCTCCTGTGTAAAATTTTTCTCCTTATCATCTCATCTAGTCATATCTTTCTGCAGTTTGAATTACCCTCTTTTCCTCAATCTGGTAAGGCAGTGAAAGGATGTTTGTTCTGCTAATTAACTTTATTACCCTGATAACTCCCTGCAGCCTTTGACGAAAACAATTACCGTTCCTCCTTTTTTTTCCCCACTGGCAAAAAAAAAAAAAAAAAGAAAAAAAAAGGAAAAAAAAGACGACTATTAATTAGAAACGAGGCCCTGGTCCCTGCCATGTTAGCCTGCCACGTTCTCAGACCCTCGAGCGGGATAGCATTACATTGTCAGTAGTAATTTAGCTCTCATCTGTCTCTGCTAATTATTGTCACATTCATCAAATTCATCAACAAAAGTGCTCTCAGAAGGATTGCATATTTGCAGTTAATACAGCATAAACTGGTATTACCCATCACCACATTTGTGATGATGAGAGGGACACAACTTATTCATCCCTAATTAGAGCAAGCTGGGTAATTAATTATACATTCCGCCTTATTACTTCTGAGTTCCCAGATATTGTTTGTCTAAAAAGGGGGAGAGAGAGGAAGAGAGAGAAGCCTGAAAATGAAAAAAAAAAAAAAAAAGAAGAAAAAAAAAAGAAGGGGGGAGAGAGAGAGAGAGGAGAGAGAAATGTGTGATGTGTTTTGTCACATGTGCTATGCCATAATTCCCACCTGACAAACTAGCTGAATCAGTAGAAAATTGCAAGTTGTCAGCAGCAGAATAAACTGCTGTAATAGCTGATTAATGATCAACACCTGTGACAGGTGCTGTACGGGACTGTAAACTTGGTGTGATTAACAGTCACTGGACGAATAAACATTAGTGACAGTCAGTGGAGAGCGAGTTTGCGTGTTTTAACAAATCTCCCACATTACAGTTATTGATATTTCAAGTGTAGGCACTTTCTTTTTGGTAATTATCTGACAACACTGGAAGAGTGTTTTAATCCAGCATGTTTGTTTCTCTTCTGTTCATTTATTTCAGAGCTCAAAATTGTGTTTTGACAAGATGACCTCACAGAGTTCACAACTACAGACAAATTTAGCATAGTCACAAATAGTCCAGATCATGGAATAGACACTCACAAATGTTCTTTCAAGGAACTTACATACATACATAAGCCTACATAGATAAATACATACAAATAAATATTTATATAGATATATTTTCAAAGCTTTATAATTCTAAGAGTTGACTCGATTTTATTTCTTATGCCAGTGGTTATGACATGTACCTAACTGCTATGGGAAATCAGTATTCCTTTCATTCCACCACAAAAGATGCATGGATTTCTTCTGAAGGACAATTTAGATCTCACTAATTTAGACTTAGAAAATTCCTGGAATATATAATAATGGGGCATGAAAGTTATCCATTTATGGGATTGATCTATGCTCAGCACAGCAGCATCTACTAAATTCCTAGGTACAACCAGAGCTGTATCAGGATGCTCTTCGGAGAGCATAAACATAATTTTTTTTGTCCTCATGCAAGGTTATAGCTATGCTGTAAAATATATATTCTTATGCAAAAAGACATGTGTTAAAAAGCCTACACATCACAAGTGAAAAGACATGAACCCAGAGTCACAAAACCCAGTAAACTCAGACTTTGCCACCAATCCAATGTCATTCTCAAACCCAAAACATGAAACAATGTCGCTGTCATCTTCTTACAAGCCCTTTATTGGGCCAAATAAAAATAAACCAAAACAAAATCATTAATTCAGGCTTTCATATGTGCATGTGAAAGAATGTAATAGTTGGTCAGATAACACATCAGACTGTCCACATAACAGGTCTTTCCAGTCCTGCAATTAGAAATTAATTTAAAAGAGAACCTACAAGCTGAAAAATTGCGACTCTTCTGAAGAGGTTTCCCTATATCCAGCTACAGCCTTCTGAGCTCAAAGAACATCCGATATGTTCATTAAGATTGGTCTGCTAGAAAAAGAAAACTCAATGTTTTCCTCAGAAAAAACTTCTGGTTATAAATGTAATTAAATATAATGTATGTGCAAAGATTTAGCTATATCATGTAATACATCAGAAGACATGAAAGAAAAAAAAAGGCAAAGAAAGTACTGCTTAAATCAGTTCTAAGAGAGAAACCAAAATATATATCCTTGCTTGCAGAACAAAATAATTCCAGTAATCTGAACCTTTAATGGAAAACCCCGAAGACATGGAATTGGCCCATTACTTCTACAAGAGTCACAGCCGTACATCATTATTAACCAACTGGATGGTTTTTCCATTTCAATGTATTCTAATAGCAGTAGAAAAGAAAGATTCCATTTCTTTGTCCTTGTTGATTACAAACATGCTTTTAACCATGAACTGTTGCATGAACTCTTCTATGGATGTAGTCACCTGTGGGAAAGGGCTTCACAACTGGATGGCATTTAGCTCAACAGATAACCACCCAGTATGGAAAAACTTTCCATAAACCTCCTAGTCATTCTTTTACAGTTGGAGGAGCTTGGAGAGAAAACAGTATAAGTACCAGCTTCACAAGCCTCATCACTTGGATAACAGTCTAAGGAGATCTAATATTTGCCCTTTAATAATTAAAAGAAGGTAGGAATAACCTTCAGTCTATGCTTCATGAAAACATCTCTAAATTTGCTTACCAGTGTGTCATTCCTTTTCCCATTTTAATTTATTGCTGCATGAAATACAGAAGTCCCAAGTGATTTATAAAAAATACACAGATTAAAATATATTTTTTTGAATAATAGTTTGATATCTATAATACTCTTGTTTTCTTTTTAATTTTCAGTGTAGCAGTCTGCAACCTGAAACAGCAGCAATAGCTTGAAAGCTTTATGCAAAATGTATGTAAATTTGACATGCTTTAGTACAGATACATCCGAATAGGCAGCAGTGCAGCTAGCCAACAGCCTAGGAAGGAGGCCAATCTCACATCCAGATGCCACTGATAGAGAGACACTGTGTGGCATCAACACTCCCAGCTGCCAGGCTCCACATGCATTTTCACAACATTTGCCTGTAGCAGAAAGAGACCTTGTAGAGCTCTGATAAATAATAACACGCTGAAACAATTCCAGTAAGTATAAAAATCTAACAACAAAAAATATCTTAAAATAAACATTCTTCTACAAGAAATTGCTAGCTATCTAGAAACTGCAATATCACTGTATTGAACCAAAGAGAGACAATACAATTCTCAAAATTTATGCTGAATTTGTTAACAACTTTTTGAGGTGATTTTGTATCCTTTGGTACTATGTTTTCATGTAATTTTATGAAATTGAATCCATTCCCAGCTATGTATGCAGAAACCCAATTTTATTCTTTAAAATGAACACTGGCTATAAAATCCAAGTGAAGGAATCAATTGGCTTTAATTTACTGTGCTTTGGAGCAATTAGTAATTTGAAAAATGATAAAAAAAGAAAAATGGAAACTATCAAAAGACAATAGTATAGCAAATTAATCAGGCCTGAGACCAGGAAATGAGGAATTACTCATTCGCCTGTAAATTATAAGCCTTGTTATTACTCTTCACTTAATATGTTGCAAATATGATTTAGCAAGTAATGCTCATCCATTCTTTAAAGTAGCATAAGATAAAAGAATCTAAGCAAATTTCACCAGGAATGCAGCCATTGATGAACTATTTCACTCAACTTAAATGAATTTGAGTTTACAATTCAATATCATTGTCAGTCATGCTGGTCAGCCTATGAAACATAGGTAGGCTGCAAGACATATCCCTTTTTTGCAACAGGTCACTCTAATCTCTAAGAGTAGCATATTTTGTAAGAGATCTGCAGATTATTCACTGAAGAACATTATCAAATTTCAGATGTAAATGTGTGTATAAAGAAAAATACTGAATTCAAAAGTAAATCCTTTTTTATCTTGTATATCACACATGAGCAACAAAGATTTAAATAAAATAGTCAACTGCAGATGATCTTTGCCAAATCTGCAGTATTTGCAAACTGCTCTCCTTCTATTCATTCTTTCCCAAATGTGAGGAAAGACATTTGTCAGAGAAGTAGGTTAGTGTCACAAATCTTAGAACTCTTAATTTGTGTTCCACGGTTACGTATAGCACAACAGAGAAAGGACAACAAACAGAAAATCAGAACAGGAGGAACAAACAGGTTTCATTCCCTTTTCTTCAGGTCACAGTTTTTACCACTTTGAAAAAGAAACACAAATTACTGATGGTTGAACTGTATTCTGGGACATGGCTTTTTGCATTCCTTCTTACACTGTTAACCATGTAATTTTACCAGAGCATCAGCATCATGTACACATAAGGCTTCTAAGATATTAACTTGATTCCTTTGTACAATTCCTTTTCAGAAGTCATTTGCAAAGCATCTGCATCCTCTAAAAGAAAAAAATTTGCAATTCACCTGATGAAGATAGAAAATGATAATTATAGATCATCCAACAATTTTGATAATTTCAGCAAGAGAGCTTGCTGAAAACTGTGTCTTTCAGTTTACAAAATCATATAGAGCACTATGTTACACATATCTGTAGCACAGAAGTGCACAGAGAGGAATTAGGAAGAAGAAACAGCAGCTTTGGTCTCAAGACCTTACTGATACTCCTTACAGGCTGAAACCTTTCACTGGTGGGAGCACACTGGTACACTTCATCGTCAATACCAACTCTACAAGTCCATGTGCATGAAGAGATTCCTACCTTTTGCATCTCAGAAAATCTGAATGGACAGATAACACCCAAACCTCACACTAAATAAAGATTTCAGGAATATGTGATGCCACTATGGAAAGGTAGCCAAGGGAATACCACTGGGGCATAAACTTTGTCAAACTACCATATTTGTCAGATGGCTAACTACTTTCTCTGCAGAACTTTTGAGAATCTTAGACTTCTTAATCTATAGTTTCCATTTTAAGGGTAATTTTTCTACAAAAGGAATAACTATTTAGGAAGCTAATTGCATTTTTTCCCCCTTTGTGATTTTCCATAAGGAAGGATGGGTTCTATGTACATTAATATCAATGTTAAGGGCTCCTAATTAATTCAAGTAAAGGGACAAAACCAAATAT
Source organism: Hypotaenidia okinawae (assembly GCA_027925045.1). NCBI lineage: Eukaryota > Metazoa > Chordata > Aves > Gruiformes > Rallidae > Hypotaenidia > Hypotaenidia okinawae. The sequence continues at coordinate 19,630,419 of BSDF01000010.1, forward strand.
GTTGTCTAATTTTGAATGACTGGTCATTCCCAAGACAAAATAAGATTTTGGCACGTTTTAGTCTTTTTCTGTATATTTTCCATCTGCACATACATGAATGTTATCTATAACCCTTCAAAGTTAAACATTCAAAGAAAGATTTTTAAACCGAAGGATCAGCATTTCCCCCAGATGTCTTCATTAAAGAGATGCAAATACATTTTCTTTAACAGCAGCAACATTAATTGCTCTACAAGCTTCAGTGTGTCATCATTGATGCATCATTCAAAAAAAGACATGAACAAACACATGAAATGCTCATCGATGGAGTCAGCAGTTAAACGTACCACAGCAAGAAATAATACAGCAGACAGACTGTTTACATGACATGGCACTGGTAAAATTCCTGGTAAATGTATGCAAGACTACTAAAATGGCAACTGCATAACTCACATTGTGAAAAACACAGGAAACACTAAGTGACCAAAATCTAATCTTAGTAACACCAATACACAGTGGAATAACACCACTGACTTCAATGAAGCTATTCTGGATTTTTATCTGGACACCTAGAGTTCTTCTCCTAAGGAGTAAATATACTGCAACAACACACATAAACTTCCATATGATAAATCCTCCCCGAATGATACTTTATTTATTCTTTATAATTCTTCACACAACTTTATTTTTTCAATACCAGGATGAGAAAAGCATTGTTTATAAAATGTTTTTGAAGAGGTGAGTTATGTTGGATACTGCAGGGAAAAATCATCTGGGAGAATGACTAACACTTTGAAAAACTACCTTAACCATAGCAAATACTGGTTATGCTACCATTTTTAGGAAACAATTTTTATGAAAAATAATACACGAATCAGTGGAAGCTAAGAGACCCAAACTAAAGTAGTACTAGTCTGTCATACAGTTGGTGTTTCTGTTTAGGAGATGACACACAAGACAAATTGCAAATCAAACAGGTCCTTTAACAAACCAGTAAGATGGATCAGGAAAAAATGTAGGCTTTTCCTATTTTAAAGCATGGTCTTCACCTATTCTCCTGACCACAGCACTTAGAATCACAACATTTATGTACAGAGATGTAAAAATCTCCGATACATGTGTTCCAGCACATTTATTCACCTGTTTCTCCTCTCCACCAACTCTACTCTTTGCTAATCCTTGGGTTTCAGCTTAATTAAATTGTAAGCTGAGCAGGGCAAATGTTCTATTCTTTCTCATCACACATTTCTTAAGTAGCATGGGGGAACTTGGCATTAATTTTGATGACAATTTGTCAAAACTTTGTCGTATAATAAAATAAGGATACAAAAGCAGAATTTAAATAGTTTCCCTAATACATGTTCAGGTTTTCACCTCATTTACAATCACACTATGAAAAGGAAAGGACATGTGCCAAAGAAATCATCAAACTACCATGGCTTAGATTATAATTAGACTTAATTACTAAATATTTTGTTGAAGTCACTTATATATGTAAAAGACAGGAACTTAAATTCTACCGCATCCTTTGATGGGTATAACTCCATAGCATTGAGACTTGCAAACACTGGGAGCCAAATTGGGTCCACAAGGAGGTGAAGAGAAGACACAAAGAAAGTGGTCCCTGGGCCAGCTCTTGCACTTCTCTGAGCAGGGAGGCAGTAGGGAAGCATTCAACAGCCCCTAGACAACTTCTGCACAGAAGCCATTGCTTATTCAAAGAGAAATGAATTTGTTCTGTCATTCTGGGCACTTCAAGCCCTCCAAGTATTCTTGGCATTTCAGAAACATAATGGGTTATAGACATATTTTGGCTTTTGCTTCACCAGATGCTCGCTGTGACTTCTTTTCACTTTTATAGAAAGTCTTTTAAGGGTGTCATGACCCTTAACACCACCTTTTAAACATACTTCAAACAGGTTTAAGGAATTTAAAGGAAAGTTCCTTTAATACTGTTTAAGTTAATTTGATACCAGAATAAAAGCTGTGAAAGTTTGGTAGGAAACAACATTCTCTTCTAAGTAGCAGATTACAGCAAATTCAAGTATCAAGTAATTTAAGCAGATATTAAATCCTTTAAGATGACTTGGTGTATTTAATAGAAAATGCAGATCCAAAAGTAAGATTCAAAAACCCTCACAAAGAAAGAACGGCTTTCATTGTTGCATTCCCTGTTTTCTGAAATAACTTCCAAAGAACCATGCTAAACTCTGTAAGAATGTTGGTTAATACCCTTCACAATTTGCTATTTGATTTGAATAGCAGATATAGTTAAATAATCAAGTTTAGCCAATATATACTTTGTGAGCACGACCTGAAATTGTTTATTCTCACTGTAAATCCAGGTAAAGGTTTCCATTGCAATTACTAAAGACCAAAAGTAAAATGTGAGTAGCAATGTCCAGCTGAAGGACCCATAAGAAGTTATTCAAATCTCACTTATGGTGAGTATTTTCCTCTATCCAAACAAACTCTGTTTTTTTCCCATAAAAGAAGATGGTCACAATAAGTTCATAATGATGCTTAAAAGTGAACAAAAAAGGAAAAGCAGCACCTCCTTGCACTCTAAGATGCCTAGAAGAAAAGTCAGTCTCCTGGGATAGTGTGAATACACACAGCTGTAGAGCTCCTGGGGAAAGCCACAAACACCACTGAAATCAAAACACTCTTCAACCCACCAACCAGCCTGGTCTTTGCTTTTTTCTTCCATAGTCAGCTCCAGCCAGTTTTGCTTGGTCAGTTTGATAAATTGCTGCTTCCGTGGGAATATTTGGAAAAAAATATCTTATTCTAATATAGCTTAATTCAACATCACAATTTAAAATAAGGAGGCATGTAACACATGAAATTTCCTTATTTGTGATAAGAAACTAGAAAAGGCTTAGTGATGGTGTTGCAGAGATCAGAAATTCATGGGAATGGAGAAGAAAATCGAGACAGAACTTTTTTATTCTTCTATCTGTAGAGACAGAAAGCCAAGAAAAAGGTTTGGATCTGCAGTCAGATTTCCTGAAGTTTCAAGTGTGAATATGTCTAAGAGTAATAGTGATTGTTATGCAATTTTCATATCTTATAATGATTTGACAAAGTTTGACAAATACTTATGCAAAATAGGTGATTGCTTTCAGAGTAAACTATACATTTTGCCCAACCTAAAAGGGTACAGCTAGGCTCATAACTGACTTAAATGACTTTCAATGTTATATAGATAAATAAAATGTAATTATTTCAACTTCAGTTTTAGTCTTAATTTAGTGAAGAACACAATTGGGGTGTGTGTGCATATTCCAGTTTAAGCTTTAAAACAGTGGGCTTGTTCCTCATTCTTCAGTGTTCACACTGTTAACAATTACACAGAAGCAAGTATATTTTTTCCATTATTTAATACCTTTATAAAAATTTGTACAAAGTTATTTTAAAAATTAGCACTTAGATTTTTAGGAATATTAATTTTGCTTCTTAGATCCTCCCCCATTACATAAACTAAGATTAATCTGCTTGTTTATTAAGCTGAGCCACTGCATGATTTATTCACATTCTAGTTAAAGGAATCAGTAAAAGTGTTAAATATAAAATGTATGTAACTTTAAGATGGCATTATACTCTCGAAACATTTTGGTAAGAATATTAGGAAAATCTTTTCCAATGAAGACCTAATAGCAACGTTTTGAAGAATGACAGTGTGATCAGTCAAGGAATCTGATTTTTGAATTCTTGTCCAAACAAGTCCAATCTACATATCATTAATGCCTTCTAAAAACAGAATTCAATGAGAGCTATGCCTCTGTAAAAACTGAAGAACTAAGCAGTAGAAGGTACTATTCTAAAACTTTGAAATTGTAATGACATACATTATTTTTCCAAGGAAACAGAGTCCAGAGTTTCATGCTTTTCCTTAATAAATTAGGTAGATAAAAATCCAATGGGAAACAGTGCTCACAGATTAACAGTATGTTGGTTTGACAGGTCACTCTGAGCTAGGATGCAGCCCTTGAACTCATGAACAACTTCTGGAGATGCAGAGTGTACTTGTTCTTCAGGAAGCCAAAGGCAGAGGGAGGGGCTGCTCCCACTCCAAAGTCATTGAAGACAAAATTCATGTCTATCCCTGGAAAAATTATTACATTAATTTTGTTTTGAAAGCTTGTTACATTTTCTGCAGTAGATAGTTTGAAAGTGCTGACAAAGTGGCTACATCTTACCAGTTTAACAAGAAAAAGCACTGTATCAAGATACAGCTCTGGTTTCATAATTTATGCAACCCATAAAATAGGGATATAAGGTAAGGGACACCTGGGCCCAGCTATGGCAGACGTTTGTATGAATATCAGTAGCTCATGAATATAAACAGTTACAGGAAAATAAAATTTATAAAACCTAGACCTGGGAACAAAAATCTCAGAAAGATCAACAACTCCAAAAGAACCTAGTGTTGCATTCCTAAGAATGTCAGATTAAACTAACATGTGCCAGTCAATATTGGTACACTGTGACCCTTGATGCCTCCTAAGCAAAACTATTAAGTCCAACATTTTCTCCTGTAAGCACTTATCTGTAAGGATGGCTAACATGTCCTCTGAAGCAGATATTGAAACTGATTGGACAATAGGTAGATACCAGACAGGGGCCTGGGGGCCGACCTCTAGAAATAGGGGGAGAAAATCTTAATCTGCAACACAATGCCGCTCTCTTGAAACCCTATCATTTTCACTTCCCATGTGTCTGCTGCCTGACTGTGAATGGATTTGAAAAGGAATGGTTAGTGCTGAAAATTGGATCAGAGCTAACATTCTCTCATTTTTATCAGCAGCTGCCAAAGGTCATCTGACATAATAGCTGATGAATTCAAGCCCAGTGGATTTCATTTGCAATTTTCAATTTACTGAGGCCTCCAAACCCCACAGTGATAAAAGCTTCCCCTATCGTGGCCTGTCACAAACATCAAGAAACTGCACAAACCCACAAGTAAGAAATAGGAGAAAGCTGTGCATCATCACAGTTACAGATAAGGAGAACAGGAAGAAACAGTATCATGTAGAAAGGTGTGGAGCGGCATGTGTGGTTGAGTTTCTAAATGCCAATTGTAATGAAAAGACTATGAAGAGCAATCAAATAACTCCTACAGAATAACATCATGGCTCCCCTCCCCCACTTCAGTTTGAAAATTGCCTTCTAATCTCTTGCTTGACATCCTGAAGATAAAAGTAAAAGTGAAAAAATCTGTTTATTTAGACATGGATAGTATTGTACAGTTGATATATTTACTGTAGTTTTGATTTACAAATTCATGCTATTAGAGGCCTATTATCAGAGGAACAGTATGTCAAAGCATAATAAGAAATGGATTTGTTTGCTGGTAGATGGACTGTGGCTTTTTACTTCTGACCCAGAGGGACTGCAAATGAACTCAAGGCCATGACTGCTGGAAGTTTCAGAGTCTACTCATCCATATACATATATTCAGTGACTTTTCCCTATGCGTTCATTACGCAGACACTAACTGCTTTTGTCCCAGATGTTTGCCACATCCACATTGTAAGAAGTTTCCATGGAATCCTATTCTAAGTTATTAGAGAGAATACCTAAATAAATCCCTCCACCCTGAAGGAAACATTTGGCTAAAAGGCCAAGTATCTCATATTCTCTACCTGTCAATAACTACATTATGAAAGAAATAGTTCAGAAAGCAAGGTATGGTTTCCTAAGTAAATACTGAAAAAAGTATTTCCAGACACTAGCACCAATTCCAAAGCACCAATTTAATCCCACCAGTAGCACTACCTGAGGCTACCATCTACCAAGTTTATGACTTGAATTTCAACTCTGCTACACGTTGCAGTAGAACAACTCAAGTTTCTCCTTTCAGTAATCTCAGCAATAACTCCAAAACAAATAGATGGGAAATGCAAATGCTGATAGATGAATTCTACTTGGACTCAAAGCCAAGGATGCGAATAGCTCAAAGATAGTTCCAACAGTGAAAAGCTCCTGGCATAGTGCAAAACAAGTACAAAAGCATTATACAGTAAATAATGGCATCTTATTCTGTGCTTAGAATAGTTCAGCTTGTCTTTCAAAAAGTTATGAAGACCCCAAAGTTGCTTATTATGATGTGATTCTCTGCTGACGACATTAATCTAAACATTGGCAGGTGATTTTAAATAAATATTGTCATAAGAAAATTTAGAATGGTGTTTTTCTATATTGAGTCTAATTCTGATACTTGGAAGATTTATTTTAAGGTGATGCCAAAGAAACTATGCATAGATATGAACAATATTTGAAAGGTGAGGTAGAATATTGCCAAGGTAGTCCACCACAGAGCTGGTTCCTTTGGATGTGCTGCACATTGTAGCAACACAGATCTGTTTTATAACACTAGGGGTATTATTTCTTTTCAGCACCCCAAAATATAATATACTTCTTTCTGAAAATAAAATCAAGCCCAAATATCTTCTACTGTAAATATACCTTGAACATAAGATAAGTGAGAAAGGTGAAGTAAGAGCTGGGAAGAAAATCCAATGGCTGCCTAGAGATGAGGGTATGCATTTTAATCTTTTTTGTTTGTTTTGAATTGTTTTAAATATGAAGGTTTTATTTTCTTCCCCCCACCCCCTCTCCTTCCTTTCACTATCTATTTACCTGTATTTGGATTTTACGTTGTCTCTAATCACTATAATATCTGAAGTTCCTCCACATAAAAAAAAGTTTCAAATGGACTCTGGAGTTTAGAAATTCTTCTCTTGTTATATGTCTAAGTCAGTCACTGTTACAATTATATGGATAACTCATGGGGGAGAGGGTTGGGATTTTTTTGTTTGGATTTTTATTTTATTTTTGATGGGAATAGACTACTTATTTGGTAAATAAGGAGGAGGAAGAGTGTGGGACCCACTCACAAAAGAATTAGTAGGGTTAACTCCACAAAGAAAATGTAAGCAACTTCAGTTTATGACACCATTAAAAAAATCTGATAGGCATGATCAGCTGAGGACCAGACAACATTTTAACCAAAAAAGTTAGATGGAGGAAGGATTACAGAATTCAGAGTTCATATTTAATCACAAAACTTAGGATCATATGAGTGCATAACATGACCAGAGTTATCTGTGGATATCTTACTGCTAAGTCACACCTGGCAGACTGCTAAAAAATGAGGGCTGCCTCATCAATCTGTTCTGATGGCTTACTTAGAAGAACTTCAGCTAACAATCCTCCATTGCCTCAGTGCTCCAATATTGATGGCATTTTTCTGGAGTTTGGAAAGGGAGGGAGCAAGGGAAGATGGTAGAGATTAGCTATTGCTGGAAAAGAAAGTAATCATTGGTTCAAATCTTATAAATTAATATCTAAATAATTTTCCCAGTTCCTATATAATGATAGCTACGATTCACTCCTTTCAATCTTATCATTTCCTCATGCAGAACAACAGGTTTTTATTGCATCTTGTATTGAAATTTTCCATGCAGTTGATCATATTTTCTAAGAAATTATAATAATTTATTAAGAAATAATAATAATAATAATAAAATCATCCCCAGAAGTCTCCAAACTTCTGGGTTTATATGAGGCACCAGGCAGTTCTGCCCCTCCTAGGAAAAGCCTAGCACTATGCTTTCAAGCTGGGACTGACTTTTTTTTTAGAATATTTACCACATCTAGTGTCAGCAGAGAAACTAATAATGGTGTTAACGTCTTTCTAGCATTTATAGTGCCAGCAGGGAAAAAGATCTTGTCGTAGTCCTATTCCATTTGGTATTGAGTCAAAGTGGTCAGTATTACATTATATTCAGCTAAGTCTCCTAGAGGGCTGCAAGTCTTCCATGGGCCTGTTCAGTCATCCTTCTTTCTGGTACTATAAAGGTCTAAGTGTAAGAACCAGGAACTCCTGGGAACTAGCACTAGCTCTGGTGTGGTCGAATATACAGCCTTGACTAAATCACTTCAGCTAAGGGCTTCAATATGCTCTCCACAAACCTGTGAATGAAGTCATTGGTGCACTAGTCGAATTAACGCTTCAACAACTGATGAAGTCATATAGGGGTTAAGTATCTCTGAGCATTCATTCATGACTGATTTGTAATGATAACTGCAGAGGCAGTTTCTGATTTCTCCCTCTCCTCAGAATCCCTTGTGTCTCAAGTTCTAGAAGGGCTTCACATCCCTTTTTGAAAGCAGGACACAGCTGGCAGCAAGATGTTAATTCCTGGGGAAAAAGAGCCCTGTATCAGTGGAATAAAATATGCAGTCTCACCTGCTGAGTCTTGGTTAGAGAGAAATGGCACTAAGACGATGACTGAAAATATGAAACTTTATTCATCATCTATAAGTTCTCAGTTGTTAACTGATGAGTTCATACATGAAAGAGTATGCAAAAAGCAATTCATGCTGAAAAATCAGATGCTTCTACCATGCAGTATTAGCAAAGAAAAATGTGTTACAGGAAAAAAGTTAGTAGAAGCACTGATGTGTGTTATATAGAGGATAAAAAAAGCAAACTTTAAATGAAAACTGGGAAGTTAAAATGTACTTTTCAGTCAGCTACTGTGTTATGTCCACAAGCTACAGCTGAGCCGATTAGAACATTTACTGACATTAAAACAATGTAGATTAATACATAGCTGAGGAGTTATTAGCCTAGCATAACTGAACGCATTACTCAATAATAACCACAGTCTATTTATAGTAATTCTATTTGTATTAGAAAGATCATGTTTAAAATTATGTGATTAAATTCACTCTTACATCAACCTTTTCTTTTTAACCAGCAAATTATTATTTCAAAGCATTTACCAACCATCTATTTTAAATAAATCTACAAAAAATTTGGGACTATAATTTGCTTAAATTCTGCTTCTTTTAAAATGCATGTTAAACTTTATTTATGAATAATAATACCTAATACTACATAGTCTGTAGTGTCACTTTTGTTCAGTTATCATCAGATGATCAGTGATCTCTGCAAGAAACAATATTTGCTTTAATAGATTTGGAGAGAAATATCAGTTTTGCTTATGGTAGGAAACAACAAAGTAGGATTAAAAAAAACTCCAATCCAGTAACAGGCTGAGGGCCTCAGTCCCTAATGAAGCAAACAGGAACTGCAAATATTAAGTATCACCTTGTAGGGTATGGCCCTAGGCACTTACAAACATGCTGTGGAAAGTCTTTCCGATGTCAGCAGAGTAAAAGTGGAAAGAGAACAGTTTTCTTGTACCACTGTCTTGCCTGATTCAATTATCAGTGTCTGATATTGCAATGCATCAAGCACCCTCCTGAGAGGTTCTCCACCTCCCACTGAAACCATCAAAGGGAGCTGAGGGTACTCATTGCTGGGCAGGACTGGACTCTGTGGCAGAAAGCCACATGTAAGCATGGGCTGGCTCCAGCCAATCATCAGTCTAAACAATAAGACTTTGTTACTGACACCAGAAAAATACACTGGTATGGGACTGGAAGGAAAACGCTCCACAACTGGTGAATGTTTGTTGCAGTAACAGAGCTGAAATCTTACTGTCTATCCTCAGTGGTTACTGCATCAGGTAGGGTTATGGCCTTTTATGCCAGGGCTCTCTTCTTTTAACCCCTAAGTCTAAAATGTTGGGAAAAAATGAGTTTAGCTACTTCAATTTAGTCCTTCTACCACAGCGTGCATCAGAAAAACGTGCACGAATAATCTATTACAATTCACAGATACATTACATAAAATGTTACTGTTTCTGAACAAACAGGATGGATGACACCGTAATACAGCCTGTACCACAGCTGGATGCCTTTAACTGTACTTTTATATTACATTTACAGTGCAGTAAAAAAACACACTGTGCAAAAATTAAACATGTGTTTTGCACCATACCTTCAGTCTTGGAGCAAAATGCTAAAGGCACGACCCATATCAATGTTCCAGTTAATTTTAGGAAAGAAATTAATGTGCAACATTGTTTACAATGGTGACATTAGAAATAAAACCATAATTACCCAGATGATAAACTTGAAAATGTTACTAATGTATCATCTAATAAATAATGTTATCTAAAGTGAACTAATTCAGTTTCTCTACATCCAGTAAAAGAGCGACCTGAGAGGTGAGAGAGAAGTTTTGTGTTCAAACACAGCTCAGTGTAGGACACTGAAAGAAGCTGTCCAGTTTTCTGTGTAATACTTTGAATTTTTTACCTTTACAGTGAATACCTTTTGAGTTTAAGGTAATGTGTTCTAAATCCATAGAATTAAATACTTGGAGAGTTTTTTGGTACACAGAGTTGTTCTTTACCCATGCAATAAATTGAGGTTTAGCATAATAGACAAGACCATGCCAAATTATAAGCAGAATTAAAAGTTATATACTGTAATACATCAAGGAAACCCTCCAATACTTTAATTCATTATTATCTCCATTCTACCTTGCAAAAAATGACGATTTAGTGGTTTCTACTGCATTACACCCCAAGAAAGTAAATAAGCAGCAGTCTCTCAGGAATGTTGTTTTCTAACTACTTGGATACCCTTCTTTGAGAGCTACCAAAAACGATAATTTCACAAAATGTAGAGTCAACTTTTGAAGACAAAATAAGAGTTACAGTTGCCTAATTTCCATATAGATTATGCCAATAATAGCAACTTACATTTTTTGTGATTTAGATGAATTATTTTAACAGATGAGGAAACTGAGTCTGAAAGAAAACCAAAACTATTCAACAACACTTCATAAATTCTTTCCTGCAAAGCCTGAAGGCTAGCAGTTCAGTGTATGAGCTCCAAAATGACACTTGTGGTTTAAAATCTTAACAACAAAACCTAATTATGTGGAGTTTCTTCATTGATACAATTTCCTTCTATTACAAAATTATTTGCTCGTATGAAAACAGACAGATTAAGGCTACAGTATAGGATTTGCATCTCTAAAAGCCTGATAAAAGTTTAGCTTTTGGTGAGAAGTGCATGTATTTTCATGAGGGCAACATTAATTTTTCATTTTAAAAACTTTTTTTATAATTTGCTGAAAAAATGCATCATTAAGCTTTATAATAAAATATGGAAAATATATTTTAGAAAATAAACATACTGAAGTAACTTCAAATGAATCATAGAATTACAGAATGCTTTGGGTTGGCAGGGCCTTGAAGAACATATAGTTCCAATCCCCTGCCTTGGGCAGGGACACCCTGCACTAGCCCAGGTTGCCCAAAGCCCCATCCAACCTGGCCTTGAACACTTCCAGTGATGGGGAATCCACAACTTCTCTGGGCAGCCTGTGCCAGTGCCTCACCACCTGCATCATGTAGAATTTCTTCCTAACAGTTAATGGTGATCTACCCTCTTTTATCTTAAAGCCATTGCTTCTTGTCCTGTCACTCCCTGACCTTGCAACAGTCCCTCTCCAGCTTTTCTGTAGGCCCTTTTAGCTACTGGAAGACTGTTATAAAGTCTCCCTGAAGCCTTCTCTTTTACAGGCTGAACAAGCCCAGTTCTCTCAGCCTGTCCTCATAGAGAAGTGCTCCAGCCCTCTGATCATTGTGGCACTCCTCTGGACTCACTCCAACAGGTCCATGTCTTTTATAGTGGGGACCCCAGACCTGGATGCAGTACTCCAGGTGGGCTTTCACAAGAGCAGAGGGGGAGAATCACCTCTCTTTTCTACTCCTCACTAGGAAACATCAATATTTATTTCAAAGTCATGATTAATGCAGTGACAACTTCCAGTTCTTTAAAATTCTCTGTAAGCTTCCATCTCTGTTGGAAGCAATGTATCTCTGAGAGGGTGAACAGACCCCTCAAATTTTCCTTTATCTTAAAAGCTGTTAAAACACAACTGGTGTTGGATAAGATAGTTTGGAAAAACTGAGGAGGGGTTGTCTTTTGTTTGTTTCTTTTGGTTTTGTTTTTTCTTTTTTCCTTTTCTCCTTTCTTCCCAGAGATCATGGAGACATATTTTCATAAAAAGAGAGAAATGTTGTTCTTGGTGAGCTCCAGTGCAGTAGAAACCACTAAACTGACTCTGGACTTCCTTTTTCCTTTTCAGGTAGAGTTATTATAATTATTTAAAAAACCTAAATCCTTTACAGTAAATGGGATAATGATAAAAATGGTATAATGATTTCAAAACCATTGAAACACAATGAAACAGTGTATAAGATCTCACATAGGTTATCAATAGAAATTTTAAGTTTCTGTAACTTCCTATTGTCAGCCATTACCAGAACCGTCACGTAACAACTGCCACTAGAGGTAAGACAGAGAACTTCAACAGCCAATTCCTGAGTGTTCAAAATATAGGGAAATACCAATGCTAAAATTATCCAGTTAATCCAGTGAGACAGAAAGGCCTACAAAATTATCTAAGTCTATCAAGATGTTTTGTAAAATGCTATTAACACCTGCTATGAAACACACTGAAAGTTGTTCAGAAAAGCTCACAAAAGCCCCTATATCCTGTATGTGGCACACCTTTTTGTTTATCTGTATTCACATTCCTGACATGAAGCACAAGTCATTGTACCTATACATAATTGCATAAATCATGGAAGACTACTACTAACCTTATAATCATGATATTTAAACATTACAGCTGCTTTTTCATCCCACAATATAATGACTAACTGCCACTAACAACTGATTATTATCATGAGGCTGGGGCAGCTACTGCCATGAATCCAATTCAATAGTGCCTAAAGAGGGCAAAATCCCAGATGTATTGAAATTATTGGAAATAATCCATGTAAATTAATCCTTCTTGGTGGCAAGCATAGAGTTAAAAGTACTAAAAAATGCAAAGGAGGACTTCCTATACAATTAGTATGTATCAGAAGATGATAGCCCCATGACAGAAAGGGGAATAATACCCTTCTCCTTGAAAAAGTGAAGTTGGTCAGTGTAGTTCAAGTTTCTTTGTATACAGGCAAAAGAAATGAAAATTCTCTGCATTTATGGATCAGATTCGCAGATGATAGAGATGAAGACTGACTGCATTTTGACAGCTGTGAGAAGTTAAGTTGCTCAAAAGGGCTAAGCTACAAGAGCTAAATGATGGCAGAAACATTGTTGAATAAAATCAGAAATGTTATTACCTGAAATACAGGTCTGAGAACTTTTATACTCCAGGAATCTTACATAAATCACATTTTTGGACCCATCTGTATTCAACCAGGGTCTAACCTGTTTCTCTAAGTTTTCCCACAGCTGCTGAACTGAGATGTCCTGGGAAGGCCCTGCAAAGTGGTGGAAGCTCAGAGGATATGCTCACAGATATAGATATACCCTTGTATGTTTGCCTTAGTCCTCTGTTTCTCCCTACATACTGGACACAGAATACTGGGTACAGCAGGCCCCACACTGACAAAAGATATCCTTAGGTACATCTCTTCATTCCCTTAAGAGTAATCTGTTTTTTCTTCTGGCATGTTTTCTTAAAACAGTCCACAAGAGCAAGTGATCTTCACCCACAGGAAACTATTTTTGAATACTTACATTGTTTGACACTTAAAACTCCGTCTACTTCCCTGCTATTGTTTGTGAGAGCTGACAAAGCACAATGCAAGCTACAAAACAGTGGCATAAGACCTGCCATCCTTGAACATATGATCTGCATCTACCTCCTTTGTCTCATGGAGTAGTGTGACCTATTGCAACAAGGATCTTTGAAATAAAAGCTTACTTATAAATCCGTTTCACTAAGGGCACAGAATTCTATGAGCCCTGATTCGACATGTCATAGTCAGCTTTACTTACTCATTTAATGGAAAATATAACCTCTTTTGGTTTAATTTTTTCTTTTTTGCTTCCCTTTAAAGCTATGCTACATATAATGTTTATCTTTGATCAGACTTATTCAGCAGATAGCAGAAGCTTTTGTTTTTAAAAAGTGACCAGAGAATTGGTTTGCTATCAAGTGTATAGTTAAGACGCTCCATACAGCTCTGTTTTTCTGTACTTCTCCCATTCTCTGCCAACTGGTACCTCAGTCTTATTGGTATCCAATAATAAGCCCGATTACAGCTAGCCCTAGGAGACACGACAAAAAGAGAGTCCTCATCTTGCATTAATTGCTCGTATTGAAACTATGCCACATCTCTCGAAGCTAGATGTTGCTTAGTATCCCTTTGATATGATAATGACATGCTTCTTAGCAGATGAATATGCAAATTAAAAGCAGTAATTTGGTGGCATGCACCTGCTGACACTGCACTACTATGCTTATGTGCTCCTCTGTAACACTGCAGCTACACAAAAGCATCACAGAGGTAAAATTAAATTCTAATGTCGTATATATTAAACAGATGCTTCCACTTTTCTTTGTATATCTACTTTTTACAGAATTTGCTATTGGAATCTCAGTTCTCCCTTCATGCAATTAGTGGACATTTATGTGTCATACACAGAAATGTACTTGGAGCTATTTAAGGGCTCTGTTTTTAAAGAAATGGTTTACATGAACTGCACTCTCAAAGAGATTTTTTTTTCCCCTTCATAGCAGAGGCGCAGAGGATTTTAATCTTGATGCACAAAAGACCTTCATTCATAAAAGAAATGCATACTTGAGCATGGCAGCTTGCAACTGAAAATTTCTGTGGTAAAGATACCGCAGAACATACACTTATCCAAACTTTCTGATACTGATTCTGAACATTTTCAAATAGGTTCTGTGAATAACACTATGTGCGTTCATCACACAGAGCCAGCTCATGCCCTCAGGTATGTAACTTCAAGGTCTTTTATACACGTGTAAGGTGTTGAATGTGAAAGTGGAATTTGGTTCCAAATTGTCAAGCTGCTCAGCATCACTGTTAAACTGAAGGTGTTGACAAGCTCAGTCCAGAGCACAGTTAATAACGCTGGACTCTCTCAGCTTCTGCTGACCTCACTGGCAGCTGGAAATGCTTATTCCCTGCAGATGTATTAAGCCACCCATTGAAGTGACTCATAAGAAAACAAATTATCATTTCCAGACATGTTAAGATATAAATGCTCTGACGTTATCAAGCTCACTGAGGTCTCTCTACAAATGGATATGCTATGATAAAGGAACTGAACTGGTATTTCATAGGACTGTAAGACATTAGAGGAGATTAAGGACAATTCCTATTCATTAATTTATATAATTATGTTTATTTCCTATATGTATAGGAAATACATACTGTGAATTTTCCAAGAAAGAAAAGAAACATGTAACTAAGTTCCATAAACCAGGCAGCTTTGTTGTTAAGAGGTCTCTTAACTGGGCACTTTTACAGCTGAAGCTCTAAATTCCACTACAGTTCCCTGTGTCTGATGTAGGTTGTAAGTCTATACCTGTTTTGAGGCCCATATCTTATGGCTGTAATTTCTTCCATGTCATGCAGTGGCCATTTGGATGTGGGAAAAAACACTGTCCCTACCTCTCTGAAAGAGAATGGTTGTATTAGAGGAGATGTTCTTTCTTCTGGTCACATTTTATTGCCAAAAAGGAAGGATGTATTACTGGCAAAGTATGTGAACTATTAAATGTCAGTAGAGTTTAATTCCCTTTGCCCAATTCCAGACTTTATTCCCACCTATTTCACTACACAGCTTGCAATTAGCATGTGTGCCAGTGCAAAATAATTTACAATTTTAAAATCCCAACCCTTTACTGGATCCTTACTGTCAGCAAACAGGAATTCTGTTTTCAGCCATTCACTGTACATAAAATACATACATGGGACTGTAAGACCCTAAATACGAGGAATTTAAACAGGAAGAAATTGAATGTTTGAAATTCATACACCAAATGACAAAGAATTACAAAGTTAGCATTTTTTGTACACATAAGAATGATGGAAATAGGGTTGGCCCTACTGGAGCTCTTATGCCAGTACTGGATTAATCATTGGCTAGAAAGTTTCCTCTCTCTCTCTGTACACCTCATGAGAAGAAGAGAGGCTAATGCAATGGGATATCTATGATGAAGACTAGAATAAGAGAAGCTCACCAAGTAATGCAGTTCACATAGAAATACAAATGAGATACAAGAATACAGAAACGTTAAAATATTAAAAATATAGATGGGTTGAAAAATATTTAAAGGAAACAGATGTGTAACTTCTTTCATTATATTTTTGAGAATTTTATATGGTACAACCTTACATATACTGTATGTCAAGGGGATTTCTTCTGATGACCACTCTTCAGGACTACTGCACTATACCATCTAATAATTATGGCTGACCATTATGTTTCTTTGCTATCCATGCATAATTTTCTCTGGTTTCATTTCCAAGGTTCTCTCTCCCAATGAGTATTCATTAATGAATCATCTTTCTCGCTATATTTAAATTATTATTTTTAAGCAAAAAAAAATATTCTTGAGTTTTATTTATATCTACAGCATATTTACATACTGCATTTTTGCTGTTTCTTTCTACCTACAGTCTTAATTTTCTTTCTCAACATTACTAAGTTTTACCTCCTCTTCAAATAACAATGACATTTTTCAGTATCTTTAAGCAAATTCTATCTTGTTAAAACAGTTTCAAAGTCCCTGTTTCCTTAGGATAGTGGTCACTAATAATCTTGCTGTTTGTCAAGCAATTTTCAGTCTATATGCAATTCTCCAGATTATTAAATTCAGGAGTGTAAATGCCATAACTAAAAGTTTTCTGCAGAAAATTTTGTATCACCCATTCAGGAACACTCCCCCCCCAAACATTTAAACATAGAAAATACATTTAAAAAGAAAACCAGGAAAAAGATCTCTGAAAAATAAAATCTCTCTCACCTTCTTCGGGGGTTGGACCCGATGATCTCTCGAGGTCCCTTCCAACCCCTACAATTCTATGATTCTATGTCCTTAGTCTCCTTTCCAGTGAAGATCCTTTATCTTTTTCTAAAATTTGTTTGCATCAATCCTTCCATTCTGCTCTATATCACCAGAGATGTGTAAAAAATAGTTCATACATACATGCACACATACACCGATGGATACAAATATTCCCATAGTAGTTATTTCTTACTGTATTTTCAGTATGTTTGGATCTATTTTACCCAGAAGATGTTATTGGTTATTGCATTCTAATACATCATTACTTCTTACTTTCCAAATACCTACTTGTATTAGAAGACTAGAATTTGTATCCTTTAACATATTTATAATTCCATTTATAAAGCACATGCCATTTCCTCAGCAGCAGGGGGCATTAGAATTAACAGAAACAATACCTAAACTAAATACATCATTATGCCAAGGAAAGGCTTCAAGAAAAACACTGAATTTATGGCTAACCTTTCAGGATAATCAGAACACAGACATGAGGGCAGTATCCTCATCCCTAAAGCTTCAGAAATCATTAATGAAAACACTCCTTATGGATAAACCACTTGAAGCAGAATTTCCACTACACAGAGCTTTTAAAGATACTCTGGGAGGTTTAATTTTGAATCTACTGGCACCCAAGGTGAAGTGATCCTCAGAATCAAGAATTTTCATGCTAATTTGTCAGGAAAACCAAGATCTAGTAGCAGAGCATCTTAAAAGTGAGGAAAGACACTACTAAAACTTGGGACAGGATCACATAGAGTACTTAGTTTGTTGTTAAACAAAAGCAGCTATAGCTGAAGGCCTTTGGAGAGCTGTTGTAGAATCTGTAAAAATTCTCCAAGAGCTTGGTTGTTTCTTATTGCAACAGGCTCAGGGCTCCAAGATAATACACAAAGCAGGATAATAGTGAATTTTAGTCAAAGGGGCAGCCATGTCCTGCTGCATTCAAGCATAAAGCTGGCAAGCATCATTCCGTATATAAAAATTAAGATGACAACACTTTTCCACAGCCACCCAAAAGCCTAAAAGGAACCAACAAAATCTTTTATTCAGAATCAAATCAGGACACTTCCTTAGGTGCATTACTTTGAACGTGTCCCATACAATAGTTATAATTCCCCCTGACTTGCCTATAGGAGAAGGCTATTTCATATGCCTGGAGATAGTTATGCAAGGTAACCACGGGCTCCCTTCAACCAGCAATGGAATTTCACATTAGGGAAGAGTAGCTTCAAAACATTCATGTGACTGCAGTAGAAACATCTTATGTTACTCAAGAAATCAATCTTAAGAGACTAAGAGCCTTGCAATGTAATAACATTACTTGGTTTCAGCCCCTTATCTGTAGATCTTTTCTGCAGTAAAATGAAAACACTAAGAATGTCAGATTGCCATTATCTGTCAGGAATTTGAGCAGGAAAACAAAACAGGTTTAGCGCAATGATGAACAGTTGTGACAAATCATCAGCATTTCCTCTAGATCCTCATCTCAAAGCAGTTTCATATTTCATCTTTAGACTCTGCATTCCTTCTTACATGAAGTAAAAAAATTATCCAGCATTTTACAGTATGTTACATTTACACAATTTACATAGCACTGCTCAAGGAGTGAAACAGTTTCACCTTTTCTTTGTACACCGTATTCTGACACCAGTCAAAGTCTTTGGTTCAAAGCAATTCATATCAGCAATTAGCAAGGATTTCTTTTATGATAACACTCCAGGCTTCAGCCACGTTATACTACCGTTGACCTGCAAGCCTTGCAAGGACATAACAGGAGAACCTGGAGGGACTGTTGTAAAGTCCAGCTATCCAAAATCTCAGCACCAAAGCGCCAGCCTACAACTTAATGGAAGAAAGAGGGGTATAGCTTGAGTTTTACCTAGTAAGAAATCACATTTAAGGGGTTTAACTTGAACATTCACTGGGATTTTTTTTCATATAATTTTACTCTTCATTGACAATTAATTGCTTAAAGAGATGTGTTTACTTCTAAATTTTCTGTTGCCATAAATAACATTCTAGTGGGATTTGGAAGCTTCTGGCTCTAGTGGATCCTTCAGTGTTTTAGCCATGAGTCCATACTGCAGGGCAGTCAAACCATTGCAAGTAACTTCTTTAAAAGAGAAGTCCATGTGCCTGCATTGCATACTGTAATCAGGCATTCTTTATTTCTCCCACTCCTTGTCTGAGCTGTGTACAAAAGTCTAGTTTGAATAATATCTTTTCAGTCAGCCTAAGAGTTTAGGGGCTAAGCTTCAGAAGAAAACCTTTAGTTGGGATCCCTGGTCCTTTTGCTAAAGAACTCAAGATAAAACACAACAAAAAGTACCTACTAAGCAGAAGAAGCCACCGATACCCTCCACTGCTTGATGAAGAGTAGTATCGACTTTACCAAGTGAATAATGCTGCTCGATTAATTTCTGAAGTTCCCTTCTCAGAAACAGCAAGGAAGATAGCTTTTCTTATACTTCAGCAAACCCAACATTATCCAAACTTTTCATAAGGAATTAAGCTTATTTATGGGCTTATTTATACCTAAAAAAGTTATGAATGCAAAACATTTTAAAATGCCACATGAAAACTTTAATCTAGCAAGACACAGAAAAATCTGTTACATTTAGACTTTTAAGGGTTGCAGCATATATGTAACCCTAGGCCTGATTTTCAACTTTATACATGAATTCAAGTCATAAGTGTATCTCTTAAAGCAAAAGCAGCTTTTTTATGTAAAACATGGTTAAACGAGATATTTCAAGCCTCGTGCTGTTATTTTCACAGCAGTAAAACTGAACATTTCCCCATGTCACACAAAGAGGACATGAATTTTCCATGTAAACGTAAGTAAAGTCATTTTGGGTGCAGATCCCTTGTGATTTAGAAATATTAGTATCTTAGTAAGTAACCATACTGATGGAGAGAAAGTGTGTAATGCTAAAACATACTGCATTAATACCATTAAACATCAATTAATGTAAACAGCTTAGTCTCAGAGCTGTCAGTGAATCACTGAATGCACAATGACACACTGTTACTAATTCACTGTCAGTAGAAAGCTGTGTACAAATAATCCTCCAGGCTATTTCTTACTGAAAAAAAATGAGAGTAAAAACTCTGTGACCATTCAGTTGACAGCAGAGCGTTTGTCCAACATTATGTCAGATTCTGTTATTCATCTTTCTTCTTTTTTTTTTTTTTGGCACCCTCTGCTCAAACTAATTGACGGTGGTTCCACTGAAACATCATAGCCTTGTGATTCCTTGTCAGCTTTACTGACCTCTTTTTAGCTTTGAGTTTCACATTTTAAAGAGGAAAAATTAGACAAACATACTTCACAGTTTAGCCCACCCACACATCCCTGAGCCAACAATTCTTCAAGTGTGTGGGTTCACCACACACGAGCTCCACCTGACTGATCTTTACCTGGTGCGTGACCTTCAATTGAAAATTCCAACAGCATGTAACTTGTCTTTGGCAAATGAATTGTAAGTACGCCAGCTGCCAGATGTCTTCATTTTAAAACACCTTCAAAACTGCTTTCTGGCATTGATCCACAAGCAAAACAAGCTAAGCTGTAGCTGTAATTTCTATTCTGTCTGCAAAAAGGGGAGGAAACGTGAGATGTGTTGCTTTACATCTCTAAGAACAGTACAAGGCAGTGGGAAAAAAAACCCCACATGACAACAACTCATTATTGATGCGCTGCATATTTTTGGGAAGAGTTTTTCCAGTACACAGAGCATATCAAAAATTTACATAAATATTCACCCTAATGAAATACTCGTTTGAAGTAACATAGTTCTGAACAAAAGCATTCCCTCTGTACCATGAAAATTAACGCTGGTGCCTCCAAATGTGGACTAGCCAACCTATTCTGCTTAAGGTTTTGAAACGCTGCTTGGCAAAGGCATTAGAAGGTAGAGATCTTAATTAAATCTGTGCACAAGACCTGGGATCACGTGTTTTCAATTACTTTTGTTCTATTCTGTTTTTCTGGCTGTTTGTTTCCTTTCAGATTCTGAAATTCATCCCAGGGACACCAGAAGTTTCAGCGTTGTTGGCAGATCTTTAGAACAAATCTGCACATATTTGTTTTTTATTTGGCCCATAACAAACTCATTCTCCTGTCATGACAAATGGCAATTTCCATTCACTTTCCTTTGAATACCTAGATTCACCGTATTCCATCTGTTGGATAAGTCACACAACTCCAGAGCCTAAAATGATTTAGAATCACTCTCAGTGCCAAAACCCCTGCCTTCCCACATAATACAAACCCCTCTACTTCCTGCTATGAGACTATTAACCACTAGCTCACTTGATCAGCTGCCCCATCATGTATATATAGGTGGTGAGCTTAGAAATGACACGTATACTTTGCTTTGCTATTTCTATGGCTATAATTCCATACACTGCCACAAGCAGAAAGGCCAAGCCAAAAAGTAATCATGTAAGGATATTACAGAAGAGTTATACTTGGAGAGTGATTTTTTTTTTTAATGACAATTAACACCAGTGACTCTTACATCTAACAATGCATTTTTTTTCAGGACCCAAGTACACAAGGGTGATCCAACAGGGATCTGCCATCTACAGCTGACAAAAGAAGAATGCATAGAAACACAATCAGAAGTAGCTTCATGGAAGAAATACTGTGTTCCTGTGAAGTTAGAGAGAACTTATTTACAGGAACTAGATTGAACTTTGTAATTCATATACATCGCCTGTGATGTTTCTTGAGTTCCAAGCAGAGGTCACTGTGTTTGGTAATAATAATGGAGCAAACACTCTCTGTCTGTAACTCATACTTTCTAGAATGGCACAAAAAGGACAGAGCACATCTGTCATGCCTGAGTTTCCTTTCAGTTGTGAAGATACAGATATGTCAAACTGAAAAAACCCCGAACAAAATCCCCCAAACCAAACCCAAGAGAGCAGGCTATGGAATTTTGTGTGCATTACACCTTGAAACACACCAGTTTCTGCAGAATAATAATCTTTCGCAACTGAATGATCTACTAAATGCACAAATTATGTATGAGGATCCCAAAGCAATAGCTAATCCACTTGATTATGTTTTTATTGAACATAATATTCAAATCTTAGCTTATAGGCAGCATCCCATACCTCAGAATAAAACACAGCATTTCAGAACGACTGCCTGAAACACATGGCACTGCTGGGAACCAAAACTACCTTAGTTATGAAGAATCCAAACAAGATACAGCAAGTATCTGACTTTTCAAAGAATCTAAAAGCACTGACAGGTCAGGAAGTGGCTGAACAGGTATCTTTAATTCAACTGTTAACTGGGAAAAAAAACTAGCTCCTCAAAAAACCCAACTCCCAACAACTCAAGACAAACTAAAAACCCCAACTCAAAAACCCCAACCCACCTCAGTCTTTAAGTTTGCATTGCAGAGGTACCTGCTTTGCAGTCATTGTAATCTGTAGTGCTGTTTTGTGATGGTGTAAGTCACGTAAGGTAAGTGTCCCTAAATCTTTCTGTCTAGCTGTTCTGAAGGATGAATGGACAGGTACTCTAGAATAGAAACTGGTATCCAATACTCTGCTTCCAGAGTTCCTTGCTGCTCAAGAGGGAACATGTCCTATTTCTTTCTTTGCTTACACGGACATGGCTACAGCAGCATCAGCCTTGCTACGTATCAGGTCTCCTAAAATCAGATGCACCATGGGTTTACAGGTCCTGCAAATCACCCTTGGCTCCAAAATGTTATCATGCCTTTACATTTTTTTTTCTGGAGCACAAGAACTGACCCTCAAGTTCATCTGTATTCACTTCCCTGTCCAGCAATGAGGCATCCATCATGATAGTTATAGGTACTGAAAGAAAATAAAAGCAGAAGACCTCATGGGAGATCTCAGAATAAAGATCAGCACATTCAAGAATACATACTAATCCTAACCAACACCATAGGGACCTGTGTTGTGATATGGTATTATAGCTTCATGTTGGATCTGTACAGTATGTGAGCTCTGAGTTGTCATCACCCCAGCTGTATTAGCTATCAATAACAAAACCAGACTGGCAAGGCCCTAAATAAATACAAAATTCAAGACTCTTAGGTGATGCTATCAGGTTTAGTTTCTAAATATTTACTTTCAAATTAAGTCCAAAACAAACTAAAGATGATATGAAATCACTCCAGACACCTGCAAAAAGCAGCTACTGTATTCAATTTGTAGATATATTTCTATAGTTTTCCTCATAATATACTGTTTTCCTATGAATATTTACAGGACTTTGAACTGGTAGCAATTCTGAACTATCCATGCTTTTCTGAGATAACTTGAAAAATTCATGGTGGTTGTGGGTGATTCTTTGGAATTCTGGTTAGGATACAGATATATAGCTGCTGTGATATAAAACCCTATGGAATAGATTGCTTGCCTCATTCTCTTCGGGGTATGAAGTACATCATTCTTTTCGAATTCAAGCAACTCTACCAATTCAAATGGCAAGTCCTCCAGAAGTCCATTTTCCATTCCCTGGGAAAATGTGAATGATTGCAGGTGAAATGAGAACAGCATGATCACTGCTGCTAATGCATGAGGTGGAGCCATATCCCTTGCTTCTTGAAGTGCCATGCAAACTGGTCTTGGCTACAATCTGAGACTTTGAAAGTGAAGTCCCCCTATGATTTTATTTGATACCGTATCTGTGACGGTGATCTCTTGTCATTCCACACTTCAAGCTTTCTGAAGAATGTGTGCTATACAATTTTTTTCCCCTCTCTACTCTTTTATTCTGCCAGACTTGCTTATTTGTAGTTACTACTAGAAAGAACAGGATCAGGCAGATATCCTTGCTTTTGGTGCTTCTTGACATTTCATTTGAGATGGTGGCTAACCTTATCTGGTCAAACACCAGTCCTACAACTGCACCCATAACTTCTGTCTCTATTTTAAAAGTCACATTCTCCTGGAAGTAGAAGAGAGAAGATCCTCTACAGCCTATGCTGCTGTATACAGAGAGACAACCTGGAATCTGGATATTATGGGGTACTTTAAACCATTTTTTTTTATCTAGGGAGAGCATGGCAGGCAAAAACCTCAAGTATTAGTCTGGCCTTTGCATTTTCTTCACCCTCCTCTTGTCCAAACAGAATTCTCCTGACAAAAACAGAATCACCCATGATTATTCCACTCCCAAAAGATGTTTCCATAACCTGTTAAAATACCTGTAATGATCAGGACATCATAAATCTCCAGGTAAACTATTTCAGTGACTTTCCATCCGGACTACTAGAAAGATTCTCTTTCTTTCTAACGAAGAATCTTTGTTGCTATAGTTTAAGTCTGTTATTTCTTATCCTTGGTCTTGTCAGTGACAAGCAGAACAGAACAACTGTTTCACAAAATTGCTGAATATAATCCAGACTATTGGTTTTCTCAGAACAGCACAATGTCATTCAGTTTGCAATCCTGAATACCCACCACCTCATTTTCTGAAA
The DNA here is from genome assembly GCA_027925045.1 of Hypotaenidia okinawae. NCBI lineage: Eukaryota > Metazoa > Chordata > Aves > Gruiformes > Rallidae > Hypotaenidia > Hypotaenidia okinawae. The sequence goes on from BSDF01000010.1 coordinate 19,654,647, forward strand.
AACTTCTGTCTCACCTTAAGAAAACAAAAAAAATTAAAATTAAATCCATGATACACAGATGCATAACTAACGTCCTAGACCTTGTCATGGTGTCCAATGAAAAGCTGAATACTAAGATGTAACATATTAGGAAAAAGGATGATTGGGTGTGCTGAATCCCCACTTATTTTTGGAGATTACCAAGGAGACAGGGGCCCACGAGAATAGATTTTCCCAAAGACATAATTTCAGTGTCAAAATAAGGACATCAAATGCAAAGGACAATATAGTGTTACTATTTATAGATGCCAGCAGCAATTCAGGTTCTTGCAGGCTAAGTGTGCCAGTGCCACAAGGCAGCCTGGTGCTGCTAGTTTTGAATACTTGAAAACATGATGAATCATTCTTTTTCTCTTGGCTTACCACAGAACTTCCAGTAGTAAGAGATGATTTGATCTGAATCATGTACAATAGTATAACAGTAAATTATGAATGATGATTGAACTTCAGAAAATACAATAACTGTTTTTAAAGCCACAGACAACAGAGCAGTGGGGAAGTTCATAATTCAGAATTATTATTTCTTCCAGCCTGTTACTTACATTCCACATATAGCACCTATTCAAATAATGATGTTTCAGCTTTAAAGTTTAGCATGATAGACATTCCAGCCTGTTGCTAAGTTGCTCTGATGGACAGTTACTCTCAATGCTAAAAGTTGGTAAGCTTTAGCCAGACTGAATTTGGCCCAGTGTTAGTGTCCATCCATTGGATCCTGTTATGACTTTTTGTCTCCTAGACTAAAGGGGTGCCTACTATCAGAAATCTCTTCTTCAGAAAGCAACTATTAAATATGGATGCTCTGAAGCAGTGACCTTTAGTCAGGACTTGAACACTCAAAGGCCTTTATGTAACCACAGCTAGTGTCAAAGCTATCAACATTTTACTGAGCATATGTAGCAAGAGGAGTAAAACTGCACTTAAAAGTCAGTTTTATCATGTATTCTCCCAAAGAAGTGTGAAACAAGAGAATAACATAAATAGTTCAGCAGTTCTGGATTAAGTTTTCCCTAAATAAAAGTTCTTATTATGTCTAAATCAGATTCAATATTAATTCCCACCAAAGAAGTTGAATTACTAAATGTTACTTGCAGAGGGGAAAACAAACTTGTCGACAGTTTCTCACAGCATATAGCAAGTGCTTTACACCTTTTGTTTGTGTAAAGAGCTACATTAAATGGCAAGAAAAATTATGAATTGTCAAACACATTGCATTATCTTATTTGAATCATGAAGCTTCTCTAGAGAAAAACTGAACAATCTATTCCTATTTCATGCCTTTCTGGAAAAAAACCCAACACAGAATGTTAAGAAAATACAGAAAAGAATATATGGAACATTTCAGACAGAAACCATTGTCCTGCTAAGAGCAAATAAAATTGTATCTATATTACTATATTTTCAGATGTACTTGGTCTTCTCATGTCTCTAGGCATTGCATCCTGGAAGTGCTTCAGGAGCATATATATTTTGTGTTAAAAACCCAAGTCTTCTGCACTCAAGCTTCTAAATCACTAGAATTTTCTACACTATTTTACCCCAGCCAAACTGACACTACAGAGGATGTATCATACCAGAGAGCTACAAAAGCATAAGAAGATGTCCTAAAATGAGTGATCTAATTCACAACGGATGCAAGTCAGCATAGTTTCACAGAAGGTAATGGAGATAGTCTTGCTTACCCCATTGAATGACTGTAGTTTAAATGAACAACGGCGCAGTACTGCTTTCGTAAAATACAGGCAATTACTCCAGAAACTGCCCATTACATTTGGGTTTATATTCAAATTATTTATGAAAATATTCATACATGTTACAAAACCGAATTTGTATAACAAAACCCACCAGCCTGCCCTGTCAGCAGAAGCCTTACAGGAATATCTCAGCTGATAAGCGAACTGATCTTGAAGGTCTATACATGATGTCACAGCCAAGATCTAATCCAAGTAAATCCAACTCTGACAAGAACTAGGCACAACTTAATCACTGGTCAACAGTGCACCAAAACTATTTAATTTACTTATTTTTCCTCAGCACTTCCTGTTCCTCACTGATGTCTGTTTATGATAGCTTGCAAAGAGTTAAGGACCATACATTGCTATGTCAGGAAAATACAAATCTCATTATTCTTGACTTATAATTTTGTTTTCCTGCAACAAATAAGACAACTTTTTTTTTTTTTGGTAAATGTTACATAACAATATATTCCAAAACATGCCACATTTATCTTCCAAGTTCTTCTCCTGGTCTTTCTCTGAAAGAAAAAGCTTTCAAATTTTCCTTCTCTTATTCATATTTTGCCACAATCATTTCATCATCCTTTTATATTTTCACTCCTCCCCCTCCCAGCCTTGCATTCCTATATTTTTCCTGCAGCAAGTCTGCAATGAACACCTAAATTTTACAGTGTATTTATCAGCCAGGTGAGTGACATAAGTAACCAATTTTCCAATAGATAAATAAAATTTCTAAGGTACATAGTTAGGTTACTCTCCAAGAAAACAGACCATTGAGTAATACTAGCTTTGCCAAGCTAACACATAACTTCATAAAACTGGAAATAAAATGATAGCCCTAAAATCTGAGCTTGGACCTTTGTCTATTAATGCTTTCCTCACAGCTTGCTGGTGAAGATGGTCAACCAAAGCAAAACTTCTGTCATGATCTATTAATAGAGAATAAGGATTAATGAAGGATTATGTCATAATGAGTCTGCCTGCAGAGTTGCTTCAGTTCTTGTCCTTTACTGCCAAAATACAGTTCTCATTTCCAACAAACAAAGTCTATCTGAGAGAAAGCACAGAGCCCCTTTAGAACTGGAAAGTCCTGTGCATAATAATGAATGACTAACTCTTCTTTTGCCAAAGTGCTTCAGCACTTTCAATGTCATAGGTCAAAGCAGTGATTCAGAGGGGGCCTGATCCTTATCTAAGCTTTTGCAACAAAACTAGAATGCGCTGTAGCCTTATTAAAGAAATGTTTGTTCCACCATCAATGAAATGAAAAGCAAGCAGCTCAATGCAGTTTTGCAAATCACAGCAATAAACTGCCCGAGTTAACTGCTTTATTACAAATATTTAATTATTCTGTATGCTAAAGATCCTGCATTTATAAAGGTGAAATAAATAGTATAATCAATAACCTATTTGGATTTGCATATATCTGAGAGGTTGTTTTATCAATTGATTTGACACTAGTAGCCTTCATCTTGAAAATGTTAAAAAAAAAGAAAAAAAAAAGTAATTCACCCATTTGCAGAAACTACTTCAGCCCCAGGAACATGAACAATAGAAACAAAATGGGATTTTTCCCAAATAAATTATTTAAATATGCCTTAATATTTACACACAAAGCGCCCTATGTGTTCTCAATATATACTGCATACACAGAATTTATATATATAATAAAGTTGGTCATACTACGCACAGCTATCACAATGATCTACACAGCTATTGCAGCAATTATCTGTGTGATAAAGAAGTAATTTCTCTCTATTAAAGTTTTAGCTGCTAAACTCTTAATGGTTGAATTTATGCTGAACAAAATCTGTCATCACAATCCACTTTAAAACATTTAAAGCAATATGAAAGGCTTTTTAAAATATACAGTTGTGATTTAAATAATTAATTAATATCAGGTAACGGTAAGAAAAAAAATGAGGGGAAAAATGAGACCATTACATTAGTCACTGAAAAGAAAAAGGCCAAATTCAAATTTTGTGTTTGTTGGACTTGTTACAGCAAAACAACAAAAAAATATAAATAAGGTTGTACCTGACCTAAGTTAAATTTCAAATAGAATGTAACCAGAGGTATATTAGGATTGAAAAGGAGAATATTAATTTCCAAAATTAGAAAATTGATCAACTGGGATATGCATCAGAGAGATTCATCAAAGCCTTGTAACAGCCTATCTCCATTTACTGTTTAGATACAGCTAATCTACATCATTAAATTGACCATTCAGTAACTGAAAATCTGCCATGTAGGTCCCGACTTTTCATAGAGGCTTTTAAATATGTATTCGGGAACTACAAAGTACTGAATATATTTTCAGTCTTTTTATACTAAGATTTACAACTAATGACCTTAAGCAATGTCATGCATGTAAAACAAAATTATGAGACCACCCTGGTTTGAGCAGAATTAAGGTATAGAATCATACTTCATTCTCATTCAAATTTAGCAGGAGAGAACAAAAAAAAAAAATCCATAGTAATATAGCTAAACCTATTTCATAGTTTTACTTTGTAAAACATGCCTCTTCACTTGTATTTTGCTATTACAGGCTCAATATAAGTAGACAATTATCTAAGCTTAATGCCAAGAATGATAATGCATTGAGCACATGCAAAATCCTTGTGCAACATCAACTACAGCCCGCAGGGATAAAACATTTATCAGTTGCTCCTTAGAGCACTAGTGGTTTGAAAATTTGGCTGCCCATGCCGACATTTAGTGAAATCATAGTTTTAGCTTCATTCAGAACCCAACACAGTAAAGCCTGATACCAGGATGACTCTGTTGGCAATCTGCCTCCCTGTACCCACACGCACTGCAGGCTACTTTCTGTCCCACTACTTTCCATGAAAGAAGTCCTTTTACTTAACTGCAGTAGTTGGCACAGTGCCCCTTTCATGGACCAAACTAACCGTCATCTTGGATGTAACAAATTAGTACATTCTCAGAATAATAATAAGTATGGACATGAAAACACTATTGTTTTTACTTGGAAATGAAGTAACTACATTTTAGCTGGGTGACTTTTTCAGTTCAGCACCACAGGCAAAAATAAATCTTATAAAAAGAACGGACTATTACAGGAGCGATGAGACACGGGCTTTTGCTGTGGGTTCAGAAGTAAAAGAGCTGCTTCTCATGCTGCCTGATGAATCTACCATAAAACGAAATTTTGAATATCAATCAATTTGTTCCTTTGAAAAAGAATTGCTGGAGGGGTTTGCTACTTGATGTACAACTGATAGGGTTTGGTGTTTTTTGTGGGGTTTTTTTTTTGCCTGTAAAGTACAGGAATCCTTAAGTAAACTCTATTAATATTACTAGAAATGTTTTACAAAATACATTGAAAACATTAAATACAGAGTAATGCAAGAACTAGACACAAGCTAAGCATGGAAGTATGACTGGCTTTTCCAATTGTAAAACACAAACTTAGGCAACACAAAGTACATCTTTAACTCCAAATAAACATTTCTAAAGCATTGCATACTTGCCATTTTATCTGAGCACTGCCATTATAATAAAAATACATTTTTCCTCAAGCTGTGCACATTTCATTGCACATCAGATCTTATAAAAACAGTATCACAGAACACACTTTATAATGCCATTTTAAATTGCTGATAAAAGTAAATTCATGCCATTGTTCTCAGCACTCTAGCACAGACCTCGCAGGCCAAGTTCTCTGAAAAGTACAGATATTAAAACTTTCCTGTATCATAGTCCAATACAGTAACAGCTTTCTTGCCAAACTATGATATGGAACATTAACAGGGATTTGAATAACAAGTGCATCCTTTACTGTGATACTCCTTAGCAGCAGATAAGACTAAATTAGTGTGAAGTGCAGACAAGTATGAAAGATTAAAACAAATATTTCTTGTAAATATGCTAAATACATTTCCATTTTATGCCATGTTCAGTCTGTGAAGCAAAAAAAAAACCCAACACACATCACATATATTTAAAAAATATTGAGTTTGAAGCAGTTTAAATAATTCAAGGTATTTTATATAAAAATGTCACAATTTTACTAAACTTTCTGGTTCAAATGAGTCCAAGAATATCTCATTATAAATGGAGACAGTCCTGAAAAAGCAATCAAGCATGACTAAAAAGATCACTCTTTTACACAAAAAAATAGCCTTCTTATTTTACCCTTTGTTGGAAAGACATTTGGCCAGCCACAGGGGAAATACATAATCTACTTTTATATTCAAATAATATATTTCAAAATTCTATGCATACAAGGACCTTAAAACAATTCTGGGTGGAATATATAAGACATGGGTTTATGTGATCCTAATAACTGAATTGCTGTCATGGGCTGACAATTACTTGGGGGGGTTTGTTTGTTTGTTTCTGTTACTCTAAAGCATGGGTACAAGTATTTTCTCTATTAGTATTTTTCTAATGTGACTTTGAGAGAAAACACCGATGAAGAATAAATAATAAAATATGTATAGACATCCTGGCTAGAAAAATAGAAGTATTATGTGCAAAGAGCATGTACGTTTTCAAGGGGATGTTAATTATTACATCTACCTTGATTCTGAAGCTTAATTCTGATCAAAGAAGCATTCCACCAAAAACATTAGGTGTGTAAAAGACATGTTTTTACTTACACAGTCCTTCCATTTTTTATGTTCACCTAAGATATTCAAATAAAGAACACTGATGGTGATTTGCTTTCAGAATCTGGAGGACTAATGAAACATCATCTTAAATTTAAGGACACTAATGTGTCAATGGTTCTAGAGAAAAATTGCTTTTCAAGCCAATACTGCTGGGCAAGAGTCAGGGAGGGGAGATGCAACTGATGTTTTTCACTTTATTTTAAACAAGACAACTGTTATTCAGCTTCTCAATACCCAGGATTATGAAGATCAGAGTACTGTAACACCCCAGAAGAGGAAAAGCTTAGAGCAATTATAATTCCCTTCTAGGTACTGTAGCACTTGCTGTTGGTTTTCAAAAAATAAGCAGTCTACACACATCTCTCTTGCTTCATAACTGCATGATGTTCCTTATCCTAAAACTCACAAATATAAAAAAGGAGCAGAGAATTCATTTAATATATCACCATTTCAGCTGTGAATTTTATCACTCATAAAGAGCTAAAGTTTTCTTGTATTAGCTGGATATGTTCCCCACTTATGCCTTTGATAAGAAACAGCAAAGTTACAATATCAGGGCAAAGGACCGAGGAGTGAAATGTCAGTGTGACTTGCACATTCATAGCTTCCCCTGGCCCTTTCAGCCCATACAGCAGAGCAGGATGAATATTTGTGCTAACTACACATTTCAGTACAAAGAGCCCAATTCAGGGGAAAAAAAATCTCATACCATTTATGGTAACAGTGCACTTTACAAAATACAATTATAAATGGTTTATTCATTCATGGGGAAGAGCCTCTGTAACTGTTGTGGAAGTGAGCTGCCCCTCGCTGGGTTTGATGACTCGGATCCAAAGCCCAAAGAGGGCAAGGATGGAACTTGCACTGGCTTCAGCTCTTGGGCTCCCATCTCTTCCACAAGTGTTTCACATTTAAAAATTAAGGGCTGCATGACCAAGTGGGAACACATGATGTAAGAGTTGTACATAACAAGTGTTACTGAGGTTTAAACACCGAAGTTTAAGTTGCATACAGCAGTGTTGTCTGGATTGCCAGGTCAGCACGAAGATAAGTTGACTGAAAGTGATTCTTAGATGCTTTGCAATAAAGCAGAATTTTAAAATAGCAGCTACTGGCTTATGAAGATAACAACTTGCATGGATCATAGTTATGCATACAAAGTGCCATATTTATTGTTGGCTGCATGAGTAGGGAAAGAACAAACGAGCACTACAAATTTCTCACGAACACTCCTAAAAAAGCAAACTGATATAGATGTATGTCCACAGCAGTTAACAGCACAGGCAGCTAATTAATTATGTACTTATGTGTGCAACTAGCTATTCATGCAAATTATACAAGCAGTTGAGTGCATACTTGGTGCACACAAATACTTAATTGCCCAATGTGCTAAAAGTCTTGCCCAAAGTAAGAAATGTCAGATCTAATAATTGCTTTGAATTTATATATTCTCAAGGTCCATAGATCTGGTTAGACATCTCACACGTGAATTACATGTCTACAGGCCACACTCATGACAACCTAACTTTTACACTATTCCAGTTACACTAGAATGAAGAAACAAGTTTTTATACAAATCTAGCAAAAACTGATTTTTATTAGAATCAAAGGAAAACTATTCTGAGATTTTTATGTCTTAAGTACCATTGGAAGACTTAAGATGTGGAAAAGGCAAAAAGATGTGAAGGAAAAGAAAGTTAGAATTTATTTCTTCTATTATAGAACACTCTGGCTTTTTCTCCTTGCCACTATTTCAGTCATACGTTAGAAGTGCAATAAAAAGGTGCTGTATGAAACCCTGCATAAATTTTCTCTGATTATACCATCAACTTTTCAAAGGGTTAATGGGAAAAGCTTCTCATTGTGCCCCCTCCTGGCTGCAGCTCCACTGCAGCCTCAAACCAAGGGCAAAGGCAGGACAAAACACCGCCTATCCTCTCTTTGTTGGGCATTACTATTTTAAATACACACACAATAACATGAAACCAAATTATTTTCAGGCCAAATATTAGGATCTTCAAAGTTTCAAAAAGGATGTATTAAAGATAACTGGAACTTTTCATTGAATGATCTACAAAAGTTTGAAACATTTAAAAGAACAGTGTTTTCTCTTGAATCCTATTACTAGTTAGATTCACTGTCAAGTACATTGTTAAGTCGGTCCTAACTCTACCTCATACCTACAAAAGAAAAGAAAGAAAGGTTCCTTTATTATTAATAAAGCTGGGGTTTGGAAGCATGATCTAAGGTGGACATCTAAGTGTCCTTAGATGGTAATGTAATTCTAATACCTAATTTTGGGGGTAGCGGCTTTAGGTCAGTTAGAATTACATTGTACTTTTCTGTAATGATTGCAGGCTTCGTATAGTTGCATATCAATATGTCAACTTTACATGCATAGCTTGTGTTTCAAACTTTATCCTTTAAATAGAGGAGGTAAATCTAAATCAAAGACTGAATATTTTAAGAACACTTTGAGTGTGAAAATCTTATCTTTTACCATATAGATAACAAGAACTTGAAAGTTCAGTAGAAAGTCATGAACGAGGTAAATATTCCCTTGTTACCAGGGAGCGAATACCCAGTGTCTGGAATTTGAGACAGAAGCAAGTGGTAGAATTCAGGAAAAGTATAGCATGTAAACTCAACTCACAAGAGGCTGTGGAAAGGAAGGAGAGTTGTGTACACTGATTGAATTTAGGAATTTACATCCTATTTTTTTTCCTGAGAACCACAAAAGGCAATCTAGTTCAACCTGTTAACTAAAGGACCTGAGTTCAAACTAGTGTATTTGATCCAAATTAAATAATTTGCAACCCTAATTTTACTCTGAGATTTTTTCCTAGTACCAAAGTTTGGATCTAAAGGTAGAGTAATCTTGCTAACTGTTTGGTAATGGCAATGGGGAATATGCACACATGTTCATACCTTCAAATTTGATACAATTGCTACAATGCCCGAGAACCTTGTCTGCAGGACCAGTATACAAAAATGTTTAATTTTGAACTTTCCTGATGACCAAATTTTGTCTTCCCTGACCCCAAGAGGTACCAGAGAAACAAGCATGAGCCTTCCACTAAAAGCAAGAAATACCTAATCTTCCCATACCAAAAGAGAATCTGCCACAGTTCTAGCTACTCAGAAGGTATCCAGACTTTCAGCCTTATAAACAAAATGCCAATAAAAACTCCTTGCAAAAAAATGCACCTAAAGCTACTTGACTAATGCATCCATCCCAAAAATGTAATTTCTGTAATGTTATACTTGGCACATTGAATGACAGCTACTAGTTCACAGGTTTTGATCATTCACTATTAACAGGAGCCAGATATACAACTCAGTTAATCAAGATCCACTTTTTCCCCTACAGCATCACAAGAAATAATGCTGAAGATGATACCGTTACTTTGCTTCTAGATCACATATTTTAAGTTTTATGAATAATGATATTTTTTGATTTATGATAATACAATTTTTTTGTCAACTTGAAATGAAAAACTTCATCTTCACCCAGTGACCTCACCTCAACATTTTTTCATATTAATCTAGACAGAAACCCTATCACACCTACCAAGTCTCCTTGACTGAACTCACTGATTTATCCGCACTTAACACTCATTTTACAGATGGATGTCTACATTTTGTGATGGAGTGAGTCAAGGATCCTCTCCTGCTTTAGCATCCCAGGAGGTAGAGTTGATTCTACTAACCATCAGTCTGGTATACAGGATACCTGAGCAGGTGAAAAGCTCTGGTGGAATACAGAGGGATATCAGCTTTCCAGCAGAGATCCTGTCTCCTAGAAGTCACTTGAGAGTGCAGCTCTCCGTATGTATCTGCACACAACAGCTACACATTGGAGACCCAGCAAACCCAGTATGTGGCACTGTCCACACACATTACGTGATAGGTGATGCCCTTGTCAGGTAGTCAGACAACCAGACATGACTTGTCACATGATTTACATGTGAAATCCCATGTATTGAGACAGGAAACCATTGATATACTTGCTGCAAAGTTTAGATAAGGGAACTTCGTTTCTATTCTAGATTAAAATATGCACGAGGAAACGGAAGATAAATATTTGAGATCTCCAGAAAAAGTATTAAACAATACAGAAATTAAGTGATAAGGTCAACAAAAATTAAATATATGGAGCATGGAAATGCAAACTTCACATATACAAACCCAGCAGCACTTTCCATGATACCAAACTGCGTGCTTTTTTTATTACAGCAGCTTTATCTGACCAATTCTTCACTCATCTGATATCAGTAGGCTTTTTTCCTTATTACTTGTTATTTCTTTTAACATTGGGAAAGCTGGTCACAACTGAAATAAAGATGACTTACACACAGCTCTAACCCTGCTCACTGTGTCTTTACAGGCACGTCCTTGCTTCTATGCCCAGTTCCAGCAGACTGAGAGACTTTGATTTACAGGTAACTTTGTCCAGTCCAGGAAATTCTTCCTTCTATTACCTTGAAGGTGCCACTGATTGCTATGTGCTCCTCCCTACCAACTTCCAGGCTGTAAGGGAGCTTCAGCCTTTTAGTTCTACAGTGGTCATCTTTGCTGCCCTCTCCTGCAAACTCCACCTTGCTTGAGCAGGGCCTGTAGCTCACAAAGGAATGTGTTGCCTCACCCAGTCCACTAAATGTTTTTAATTCATATTTTTTCAACATAGTTGGATTTTCCACCTTAAGAAAAAATTATTTTTTAAGACAGTTTGGCTACATTTAATTATGAAAAAGCATTAAACACCCAAGCTGATAATACAACTTCTGTTACAACCACTAAGTGAGAAATAACTTCTTTGCTCTGCTCTATTCCAAACCATAAGACCAATTGACTAAGGTAAGGGAACAGAAGTATAAAAAACCACACCAAAAAATACACGAGTACTACTTTTTTCCTTTAATGTATTAGTTAAGGATGCAATTCTGAACCGAATTTGCAAATTTCTGAATTCAAAAGCCATTCCCCACTCCTAACATTTCACTGAAAGTCTGGCATTAAAAAGAAATTAAAAGAATAGACCTTAAGGGGGCATGTAATTTCCTGTGTTCAAAGAGTTGTAGTTTTAAAAACTGAGTTTCAGAAAGAGCAAATAGCGGTACTTTATCTTCATTTAACTGCTAACAGGACAGAGCTCATTCTCAACAGAAGGCTGAGGAAACTGAGGCCTGGATGCACTGATCACAGTGCTCATCACAGGCCTTTGTGGAAAGAGCTGATTTTATGATCCCCGTTTGCAGTTCCCATTTCTGACAACAGCTTAGAGCAGTGCGCTTCCTTTCCTCCCTGGTACCCCACAGTTCACAGTAGCCTTGTGATATCTCATTAGCCATGATCCTAACACAAAATTCACCAAGTGCAACTCAAACATTGATGCATATATTTCAGGGGGTACTTGAACAAATCTCACATCTAGCAGCAAAACATAAGGAGGAAGACGACAATCTTGTCCTCTGGTTAATTTTCTCTATGATACAATAATTCAGAGGTTGAATATAATGTCATTGCCACCAACTTTATGTGGTCTGTTAATTCCTCTCTCAAATTTCTGACAACCACTCTCCAGCCCCAAGCACTGCACAGGGTTACAGAAGGACTAAGCATCTGCATATCACCTTGCATGTCCCTTCAAGTAAAATCAATCCGCAATTGCATTTGTCTTTATTTTATAGTAGGTTACTTGGGCATTATCAGCATTCTGTCCCATTTATAAATATAAAGCTGAAATACCCACAAAAATAATGCCTGCTCATATGTACTGAGACGTTTGATGTGTTTCCACTCCAGAGCAGAAAGGAATCTATTTTCAAAAACCTTATTTGTGATAGTGAGTGGCCAGTGAGACTTCAGACCAATGCAGACACATTTGCAAAACACATTTACAAGAGGAAATGCTTTTGGTTATCATTGCTCTGAAGTTGTCATAATGAAAGTCCATGGACAAACATTCTCTAGTGTAATATATTTTATCAGCTTTTACTCAAAGACGGTGCCGAAGAAATGACTTTTAAAAAAAAAAAGTGTAAACAGTCACACAGAGAGAGCAGCTTAACTCTCTGTCCCTCCACTCAGTGGTTATGGAGTTGTATTTCCAACAGAAACATAAGTAAATATAATGACACTTTTCTGGGTTTGTAATTCCATGTAACAATGCAGTAAATTGACCTGAGGCATGATTATTTTTTTAAAAAACCCAATCAAACTCACTTTGTGTTGCCTGTGCCGACTCATCCAGGTGACTCACCATATTCTCCGTACCAGTTGCATACCTTTTGAAAAACAGACAAACAAAATTAACGGATGGTCTTCTAGTCCCTGACTGGCTGTATACACTGCCTCCTAGGATTAACAGCTTGTACTTCTTTCATGTCTTTTACTGAAGGATCTCAAAGCAACAGATTTCAATTACACCTCACCCTTCCTCTGAAACTGAGAAATTGGAGCCGCAGATGCTGAACAACATTAAGGAAAAAACACAACTCTCTGCAGGTTACTTGGAGAATACAGGGATAAAAGCAAGGTTTGGCCCTCTCCTTTTCTAACTCTATAGCTACAAAACCTTCTGATGAAGGAAGAAGCAATGTCCACATTTCTCAAAAATTTAGTATTTCTTCAGATATTAGTGTTAGTTGGGAAAATCTTACTTCTTAACCCCTACATTATGGATAATTAATTCTTCTTTTCCTCCTCCCCAATTTTCCTTCAGCACCACCCATTTAGTAAAAGATAATTCTGTGCCTTTCTTCTTTTGACTACTATTGCTGCAATGCTGAAGAGAATGAGTAAGGGGAGGAGTAAAATAGAAAGAGTTGAGAATGAAAAGGGAGGGTTTGTATGAGGGGAGAAAGAGATGAAGAACAAGCGGAGGTCAAAGCACAGAAGAAAGAAAACAGGAGAAAATAAAAGAATAAAAAAGCAAGAGAAGCAGAGAAGAGGCTTACATACTTCTGAGACTTGGAAATTTTCTGGAGAGATGATTTGTATGTCCCTTAATCTATCTATACTCACACCACCTGTCCTTCACACGACCTACTGCCAGCAGGATGAAGGAGCTTTAGGATGGGAGCATTTTGCCTCAAGGACTTTTATTTATACCCCTATGTCTAGACAGGACAAAATCCCCAACTGTACAGGATCTAGTATAGCTGGGCTCCAATCAATTTTAGATCTCCGGATTCATTAAAGTACAAATGAATAATATTTGTTTATAGCCCCGTATTATTACAAACCCCTAATGAAAATATGAGCACAGTGATACACTGAGGCTGTGCTGCAGGAGGAGTCTGAGCTCTCTGGGTGAAGAAGGACCAGTGACACTTGTAAGATGAGCAGTGGCCAAGAGCTCTGCTCATCTTCAATTCCTCTGTGGAATCTCAGTCCCAGATACAGCCTGGGCCACTCTTCTCTAGCAGAAATTACTAGGGACTCTTCACAAAGATGACATTTTTTTCCTCTATTAAATGAGGTAAAGGCACAAGTCTCCTCATGGCCAAGGAAAAAAATTGTCTTGCTGACATAAACTACTAAGAAACTAGAGGAGAAAAGGGATGGATTTGTTCTCAGCAAAGAAATGAGGCCTAAAATATTTCAGTTCTTGGGTTTGTCCCTCCCCGACACAGAAGCATTAAGGAAAATATTACAAGAGTGCCATGCAAATTTCAGCCTTATTTATGCAAACTCACATCCAGTCAACAACTCTACATCAGTTTAATTAAAAAGTCTAATCTTTAGTGCCTGATTTGATGGCTGTTGGCCATCTTGTGGAGTTGAACATCTCTGAAAATCAGGCAATGAATGCCTCATATCAGGCTTGCAAGGTCAATGAACACTCAAACCCCCTTTGTCAGGGTTTCACTTGGACAAAGTGCAAATAACACTAGATTGTATGCATCAAGGATTGTATATTCATAAAATAACATCTAGTACTGGTGCCTTCATTTCCAACAGTTTGGGCTACACATGTCTTTGCTCTAATCCAGTACAGCCATTCTTCTACTAGCTTTATCTTTTACAGATTTGTCTAAAAAAAAAATACCCCAAAAAAACCCCTGTGGACAGAGAGTAGTTTTATAATACTGGGCTGATCATTCTCTACTGATATTAAAGTGGCATATACAGAAAAATGTTTTGGAACTCTGCCTCAAAGAAGCTAAAACATGTATGTTGCCAACATACATTTTTGTCTTGCACACACTCTGCACCAGTCTACTGACCCATTTGTAAAAGACTGTCATATATACTGAATACTATTTTGGATTGAATTTATGTCCACAATCAAAGTCCCAAGGCTCTGAAAAACCATGCCAGGCTCCCAGGTGAAGATGTTTATAGGTCATAACTTCCACAGATCAGCATGGAAACAGTATAGAATTCACACTGATCAGTAACACCTATGTGCATATAACTCTGTTTTAAAAAAGGACCTTAAAAGCCCTACATTTTAGATGGACAACTGGTTTTGTTCAAAGTTCAGAAATTAATGCTTTGGGGGAGCATAGAGGTTCAGCAGATCTATATACATATAAATTAAGATGTTTATGTACCTAAATATTAGAGGTAAGATGACCCTACCACACCTCTCTCCAATTTTCCAGAATGCTCTATCTGGCGTCACAGTTTCAGCCTCAAGTTTTGACATAACAACAAGCTGCTTTATAGCTGTCAAGGTTTGTGTTGCTCAATATAGGGTATGTCTTGTCAGAAAAAACCAATCTTTCCTGGAACTACCACAGACATTTATGTCATATAGATGATCCTAAGCCACTTTTCTTGTGACTCTTGAGCATTTCAACCCTTTTGTTCAACACCTTTGATCAAATAGCTGTTTTCCCTGTTTATTCTTTCTAGATGCTAGGATCCAACAACAAGAAAAGTTTAAAAATCCTGATCATTCTGCTTTGCTTCAGCACATGAGATAGCATTAGCTGGACAACTCCCTACCTGCAAAACTCAAATACCTAATTAAGTCTGTGTATCAGGCCAGATCTCATTCCAAGTACACTGTAAACCAAATAATAAAACCACAAAATAAATATAATCAAACTAAAGGAATGCCTAACTATTTTATTTGTTTCCACAACTCTTCTGAGTCCAAATCTATGCTTGAACAATCAAAAGACTTACTTTTAAAAGCAAGTCAACAAATCACTTTCCTTTACTGTTTCAGATACAGTTATCTGTAAAATAAATAAATAACAGTACTTAAAAAAAAAAGTCGTGCTTGTAGGTTTTTTTTTTTACTTGGAAAAGGGGAATTAAACTATTAAAGGACACCTTGTTAAGTAATTATATAGCAACATCACTGTGCAATTAAATAGCCATCAGTCCCTGCAGCTGAGAAATTTCAGGTAATTATTCAAAGATAATTTAATAGGAGAATTACTGTATTCAAGAAAGCATTAGCTAGTAATCTACCTCAATTAAAGCAGCCAATTAATTTCAGCACCTTGATAATAGTTGCCTTTTGCAAAACTATCCTCCCCTACACACACACAAATCCTAAATTTCAAAATAATACAAAAAATGAATTTGGTCTATTTTAGTTTCCATAAATAACATGTCACTCCCAGAGACTTTTATTGTATATTATCTGTATGCATTACTCTTACTGTTTTAGTATTCAACTTCAGTTTTACTGTGTCTGCGTATGTACCCATATCTTTGTAAGTTGAGTCAGAACAATGGACAGTATGGAGGAAAACTGTAGAAAAGGAATAAATATTTGTCTGTTCAGACCAAAACAGAACACAGAAAGCTTCATAATAACTGAAAAAGTGTCTCATTGTGATGGTATGTTTTCAGGGGATTATGGGACTCTCACAGTGTATTTCTTGGGTGTGCTACTGTACGTACACTGGAGACAGAAGTCATTAATCACATGCAGTTGCAAACAGCATTCATTGTAACAGATTTTGTGCAGGAACACAAAAGTGCATATGCCACACAGTGGGAAGTTACACACAAAAATATTTTCTCAAGGTCAACATACACTTGATGTTCTTTGCTGCAATGGTGAATATCAACTTTTACATCACAGAGCTTCATACTTGTGAAGTTGGGATCCTTGAGACAACAATACTGGACACAAGGAGGACACGCGGATAATTTTCAGAAAGATACAAAAGGCAATTTAGCACCCAGCACATCTCCAGATTCAGTGGTTGCTGAGGTCCTAGATTCCTCAGGCATCTTTAAAAATCAAAATATGTAACAATCAAGAAATAGCTCCTTTTTAAAAAAAATATCCTGTCATGCAGATGTTCACTGATTTAATTACCATTTTCTGCCTCAACCAGAGTTGTATTATGTTTTCTTTCATTTCCTATTTAGTTCATCTTTAAATAGAAAATAAATGATGGTTGTAAATAAAAGAACATCTATGTGAATCACATTTTCATATATTCCTCATATATACTGGGGGTTCTCTTCCCTCCCCCTTAAACCATGGCAGTGTGTTGATGGTAGACTGAGTAAGTGTCCTTTTATCTAAGCCTTGAAAATATGCATAAACAAACACAAACCCCAATCTTGGCAAGACTGAATTCTGATTCATTTAAGAAAAATACAGAACCATACAGATATTCAGTGAATGTATACACTCTCTTTCACAGGGTGAGACAAAACATAGATGTAAGAACCTGCAAGCTCCAGATCTGAAGTAATCCTAATATCTGAGCTACTGATCGCTAACAGAAACCTGTGATAAACATACACATAAGGGCTTTTGTTGAGATCAGTTTGCATTGTAATTTGAGCTGTTACTTGTTCAAAGCTAAAAGTCACATAAAATCTTAGACAGGAGTTCCTGCTCTGAATCTTTGTTTTGTTTCAGTTTTTATTTCAACAGGTTTCCAACATTTCCCTTACTGACTCATCAGGAGTGAGTAAGTTCCCATTTAATTCAAGAGTACTCACTGTTACCTTATCCATAGCACTGTTGCAGAATTCAGAGAGGTATTCAAGATTTCCTTGTTCATTGTGCAACTATTTTTAGCCCATCATAAATGCTAGCAATTTTAAAAAATAATCACTACAAGAAAATTAACTCAGCTACTTCAAACGGTACCAAAATTTCTTCAATCTTGTGACAGATTTGAATGTGTTTAATATATCCCTGAACTTTTACTTGTAGTAATCGGATTTCAACTTTTTGCTATATCAAAGTATCCTTTTTTTGTTTAAGGCAACACAGAAAGAGAAAAAAAGAAAACCAAACCACGAACAGATCCATTCTATCTGTCTCAAAATCTGTGTATCACTCTTGACACCAATATTCAACAAGGCACTTCAGCACATATCTGTCTTAAATCACATTGATTAAAATGGGATTAATCATATATCTAAAGCCAGACTCATCCTTAAGTATCTTGCCTTATAAGAAAACAAAGATAGGTATTTCACTGACCAGTGGTTTTCTCACCTTCTCATCTAGCGACAGATAGAAGAGCATGTATTAACCAGCATTGGTGCAGGCTCTTAAGCCTTTGCAGGTGGTTGTGATCCCTGTGATGGAAAAATCTAATTTTTCTTCACTGTTGTGAAGAGGGATGAGAAAGAATATAGCACGACAGAGATTAGGCAAGAGCCCTAAAAGGCTCCCAGTGCAGTCTGTAGTAGCTATGAGCTGAACAGCAGGTATTTGGGGACTCCTACTCCCCTTTTTCTCTTTTTGATACAACATACAATAATATTTCATACCAAGCTGAACAAATAAACACAGAAACTACTATATATTGATAGGATTAGACTCAGAATTTATCAGGAAGCTGCACTGTAAATTATACAACCAGAATAAGTAATTGACAATATTTACTATTGAGAGCTACAATTCTCTTGGCATCCAGAGTCAAATTATATGTGTATTAATCCCCCAATCACAAGTTTACTCTCTGAACAATATAATCCAAGTGATTAGAAAAAGTAGAGATTCATCCAAAATAACCACAAGATACCTAAAGGATTTAATTTGCTCCATCACAGTACCACTTGCTGTTCTAATTATCATTTCATCTGGAGTTACCTGTCATTTTCTTTTAGTGCCAAAAAATTTGTACATTTTGTTTTCTTAACATCTAGTAGGAGTCTGCTATTAATCAGTCATTTTTCAGCATTTAGAAAACTGTTCTAAGGATTTAGTACACATTTTATTAATGGATACTCCATAGCAGCATTTTCTGCATTAAAAAGTAATTAATTAATAAAAACTTAAATAATTTTAGTACTAATAGGAGCCCCCTGAGCTTCATCATCATCAGTCAACAGGCCAAATTCACACTCAATTAAGCACTCTGATAAATTGGGATCACTGAGATTCTTCCTTAGGATTCTATATTATATAACCAACTGTTTCACCTAAGGAAAGAGAAAGATCACCTGAACCATGGACACACTGAGGTTTGTGAGTCTTTGCATTAAGCACATTTGGTTTAGCTAGGATTCGACACCTGGCATCTGCTTTCTGCAGCTACTTTTAGAAGGCAAGCAAAATGACACGCTCTCCTTAATATGACTGAAAGCAAAGGCAAGATTTTAAATCGAAGTAAGAACAGCAATACCAAGCATGATTTTCAAGTAGGAAATAACTCAGAGCTGCAAGCTCAAAGGCTGAGATGCATCCTCCAAAACATCCCACCTCTGCCTCAAACCCCCAGCAGGAAATTTTTTCCTTCCTTCAAGCTGGCAGTTGGAGAACAGTGGAGGGGACTGCAAGTGGTTCACACATGACAGCATATGCCTCATCATGTAGCAGCATGTCCCCAGTCCTTCTGCACAAGTTGCTCTTTTAGCAGCAAGGACCCTTTTTAAGCGATGGCCATTCTTTCACATGCAAACCACTGAGGATGTAATCCACCACTTCACACCACCAGTAAAGCAAATCCACTGGATTTCTATTACAGTCAAGATTCAGTCAGCTCACTTGTGCCAAGCTAAGATCAGCCACAGGACAAAGAGACCAGCAGACAAAGGACTAACATCCTTGATGCAAAAGAAGGAAGGAGGAAGGGCTTAAAACACCTGGCAGGTCTGTGAGAGGAACAGACACATATTGGGTCTGATCCACGTTCTCTGCGGTGAGTCAGATGAAAGGTTCATCTAACTTCACACCCTTTCTGAAGGTAACTTAGGTGTCCTATATAAAAACAGGACAGAGATGCAATGTTGTTTCCCCCAAAACCTTTCAGCTGTTCTCTGAGGTCTCCCCACCTCTAACAGGAAGGAGTATTCCCCACACAAGTATCTAGGCAAATGGCGAAAAAAAGGCAGAGAACATAAAGAAAACATCAAAATAGCAAAACCCAATTGTTCAGTGACTACAATGCAAGGGGGCAGTGTACAAGCACAGCAAACTGAAAATTACTTGCACAAATTAATCACACAATTGTTTCAATAGATTGAAGAAGCTCATTGGCTGCTTGCAATTAAAGGTACATACAAAAAAGTGATATTTAATGAACAAATTAGCTACTATAAACACTATCATCTATACTGAAAAAGTTTAAATTAGCTCTCAAGCATTTTCCAAACTCCGATTAGAAGAACTAAGTATGTTTCTTATTAGAAAACTGCCTTGTCTAATATCTAAATGAAGAAAAAGAAGTAACCAAAGAATAACAGTCCATACAGGCAGTTACTTTCTTAAACTATATGTCTTCATGGCAGCGGTCTTCTATATGTGATTGTGAATCCTTTTGCCCCAAGTGCCTTGTGTCTCCATTTTTAGGGGAAAAAAAAATCTAACCTTTTTTTCTGCAGAAAATAAGATTATTACAAGACACTTAAAAGTGAGGAGAGAAGGACTATTTTAGGTAAAAGTGGTTAGTTACAGAGACTTTAAGTTGCAACCAGGTAAAAGAGGTTCAGTTAATATTTTTCACTGAAGCAAGGCAATGCAGGTAGTCCACCATCACTAAGGGCATGGCTGGGAGATGGGTCCCTAACAACTCCATAGAAGGTGGTGCCATCTAAACCAGTTCCTAAACCTAAATTCAACAGAGAGAAAGTACACATTTTAAAGATCTTACCTGAATACTGATTCATTTCAGAACAATGGAGGCAGTTATGAATCTAAGCACTATTGAACACAAACCAAACATCTCTGCCTCCTTACTGTCAGGCAGGCACATTAAAATGAGTAGCATAAACACTCCCATCATAGGGAACAGATTTTTTTCTATATTTATGTTATTTTTGTATATTTTTGTTGTTTTAATTGTCACTATGAAGAGTTAGTCATACAAAAAGAAAATCTACTACATTCAGTAACCACAGAATTATAAAATGAGTAAAATTCAACTTAAAAAAAACTCTAGGAAAAATAGTTTTATCTTGTGATTAGTTGATAATCGTCTTAAATTCATCATCAAGTAAATATCATACAGTGAAAAGGAAATGGGACGTGATCCATTTTATAAGCTACTGTCTCTGTGGATCTCGGAATGCTGTTTTTAAGAAATGTTGAACAGAAATGAACAACAGAAAATGCTTTGCCAAGTTATCAAAAACACTTACATTAAAAAAGCCCTATAAAATCTAATCCTGACATCAGTAGGTTACAACTTTGCATGTCCCCAGGGCACTAAAATAATACTCTTTAGAACAGCAGGTGGACTATTTTAGACTTCAGCTTTCTAGTTCTAACAAGGCTTTTTAAATTTTTTTTTCTAGGAATTAAGGATGCTAATCACAATCTCCAAATGTGCATTGCTGGGTTGTAAAAATATTAGACCACAAACTGACATGGCAGCAATGTATTATGCTGCTATGAAGGAGTCCTAAATAGGGGGAAAACTCAAGATTCCAGGCTTGCCATCACAAAGGTCAACATAATTGGCCACATACAGCAAAATCAACCCCCACGTCTTCCCCTCGCCAAGTCGACTGCCGAGGAAACCCTGTCGTCCTACTGGGACAAATGAAGTCTAAAGCAGGAGGAACGGGAGGTTTGGAAGTTTTAAATGTAAAAATGTAAGGAGCCCTAAAGATGCCATCAAAATTTATCTTTAAAGGTATCTTGTGATGGGTTAATGCCACTCAGTCTTTTTTAAGTATGAATTACTCCAAATGTTTGATAAGGTGATATTTTCCAGTGTCAATGCCTATATTGGAATGCATTAGCGAGTAAAACAATAATATAACTGTGCATTTCACTCAATACATTATTTTCCTCTTTAAATATACATTCTCCATATTAATTACATGTATTTAAACAATCCTCATCCATTCATCAGGTGTTAGCTACACGTGTTGATTCCATGTAGCTTGCATCAGGTGCTGCATATGCTGCGGCTAACTACCTCTGCACAGAATCTATCACACCAGGACCTCAGCTTAAATTTAAGATCTTATGACATCCCATTCCTTACTCAGGGTCTTCACAGGAGAAATCAGCTTTATTTTGATTAAGAACTTATTTATGGCAACCAGATAATATTGTTGGTTGTAATTCCAATGAAATGGACCTCATGATCCAATTAATTCCTTACAATTCCATACTGCTCAAATTCTTGATTATTCTTTCCAATGTAACTAGCCACACAGATTAGTAAAAAAAAATAAATTTTGTAATCCTCACCATTTCTAGATTTAATTAAAAAAAGCCAAGTCAAGATACTGGAAGAGTAGAAAGAAAAGTCCAGCAGAAAGGAAAGTCTAGTAGAAAGAAAAGTCCTATCAGACCAATTTCAGGAAAATCAAGATTTCAATACTTCCAAGTGCATTCCAAGGAAAACATTAAAAAAAAAAAAAAGGAAAAAAGGCAGCAAGAGGAAGTAAAATTCTGATAAGAGAGGAGAAAAATACGAGTAAGACTGAAAGAGACTTAAAACTTTAGTAGCAGTTTCAGTAGGTGGCTAAAAATGTTTCTAAATGAGAAAGATGTACTTAAATTACAGTAACCTTAAAAAAAGGGGGGGGGGGGGAGGGGCATACCCAAACTGTAGAAATAGTTTACAAGGTAAGAATTTACAAGGCAAGAATTTACAAGGCAGCAACATTATTTTACTAAAGCAGAAGCATAAATTCCAGAAACCACAATAAACAAGAAAGTCACTCAGGCACATGGAGGATTACATAGGGGTGATACATACTAACAGGGAAAGAGCAGGACAGGCCACTCCTGCACTACTTGCCTTCAGTGATCACTGAATCTCTTTCTGATGAAACCATCTACGTATTCTGTGAAAATCTTAAGAAAACTAATGGAGAGTGATGATGTACAGGAAGGCTCTGAAACTTCTACTGGAAATCTTTAGAGAGATTTATATTTTTGCAGTGTTGGCTGGGTTTCTGCTATACATTAACTGTAAGCATGAAGTAACTAAAAGCATAGTAACATCAACCTTCTGGGAGACTACTTGAAAGGAGGTAACAAAGTAAGAAAAGCACTAAAACTTCTATGGAAGAGGCATTTACTGATAGACTTATGTAAAAAGAATTCTGTAAAACTGGATCAGACAATTAGACTGCTTGTTGGAGCCAAATTAACTAGGAAGTCATTAAAGGGTATCTACATGCACATACAGCTATACATTCTCTCTGTGTATATCTGCATGTTTTGTTCCCAACACCAAAGTACATATTTTCACAAAAATAATCAGCCTTCTGAGACTATGTAACAATGTCAACTAACCCAGTCCAGTGCTGTGTGACTATATTGTACAACAGCCCAAGCTGGTATTTGTGTTAGTGAATGAAACAATAGCTTATGCTAACAGTGTATATGTTAAATGACAACTCACTAATACATGACTGCACTAATAAAGAGGTTAGTTTTAAAAATAAATTAATATGCTCCAGTTCTCACTTGCTTGGTATCCGAAGCACTGTGTACATACTGGAAGACTGATGAGATCAGACAAACTAGGACCAAACTAGGTCATCTCTAGTCCTCCAGGAGTCCATTCTGCAGAGGAATGCTTTGCTGCAGCTCTGGAACAAGACGACCAAGTTGCATAGGGACCAAAGCACAGGCAACTCTGTCACCACAAACGTCATGGCTTGGCCATGCAGAAGTGTAGTAAATGATAATAGGACTATTTATGTTTTTCAAAGTATTATCACCTCAACACATCAATGCACTTCAGCATATGCTTACCTTTAATAAGGGAGAAAGCAGTCCTACTGAATTCAATAAGTGTATTTCCATGTTTTAAGTTAGGCATATATTTAACTTGCACAATCATGGGTTTTTTGCCAAATACAGTTAAACGATTAAAAAAAAAAGTTTATCTTTACTTTCCATTCCTTATAAAGGGCCAAATCTTGTGGGAGTGATCACATCCTTCATGTCTGTGAATTTCAGTATGAGACAGAGATTTGCAGTGCTTTACTGAGGACAGCCTTTAAAATAACTTAGGTTTTCTACAGAGAGATTTTTCAGAAACATGATATCAAACTACTAGTACCCTTACACACATATATTACAATATACCAAATAAAATATAGTCAAAATACCCCAAATATAAGCCAA
Source organism: Hypotaenidia okinawae (assembly GCA_027925045.1). Classification (NCBI taxonomy): domain Eukaryota; kingdom Metazoa; phylum Chordata; class Aves; order Gruiformes; family Rallidae; genus Hypotaenidia; species Hypotaenidia okinawae. The sequence goes on from BSDF01000010.1 coordinate 19,678,547, forward strand.
TAGAAAAATCAATTGCTGGCATGTACTTAAGATATTTCTTTCTCACTGGACTTACTTCACCACCAGTTAATGGAAGGTAAGTATTTAGGGCATGGTAAGATTGTCTTCTCTCACTGTTGTGGTTTAATTCCAGCTGGCATCTAAACCCCACACAGACATTCACTCCCTGCCTTAGTGGATGTGGGAGAGAACTGGAAGGGTGAAAGTGAGAAAACTCACAGAGTGAGATAAAGAGTTTAATAATTTTAAAAAATAAAAAATAAGGTCAGGAAAAGAAGAAAAAAACCCTCCAAGCCAAGAAAGGCAAATGATGGAAATGAACACAATTGCTCACTGCCAACCAAACAATGCCTAGTCAGTCCCTGAGCAATGCCACCCTGAACCTCCTCCCTACTTTTATATGCTGAAAATGACATCATATGGTATGGAATATCCCTTTAGTCAGCTGGGGTCAGCTGTCCCAGCTGTGTCCACTCTGAACTCTTTGTGCATCCCCAGCATACTTGCTCAGGAAGTAAACCTGTGCAGACTAGCCTTGGATTTTCTTTTGATTCAAGGTTACATAAGCAAAATCTGCATAACTATGGTGAAAATTCTTGTTGTTTTCTCAAAGGCAATAAGAGATCCAAGCAACACTATGAATTTACTATTTGAGAAACAAATTTCTTATATAAAACTGTTATATCTAAGTAAATGAATCTTCAAACACAAAACTCATGCTTGCTTTGATTGCTTACAGGCTAACAAAAAATAAAGTTTAATCCTACTTAATATACAGGTTTATCTTGGAGGTAAGGCTTGGGATGTTAGCAGGGATATATTTTTAAAAATTAAACAATTTACAGATCCAGTTGTACTGCAAATATTTTGACCTTGACAATTCATAGGCCACCATATCCCAGGTTCATCAATACAACCCCCTGAAGTCTTGTGTCTCACAACTTTGAAATCAGACAAATGCTGATACCCTGCTTAGAACTTAGTAAAGCAGCAGTCATGAAAATAACAACCCTGAAAGGGAGAATCCATGAATGATCTCTCTAGAAGATGAAGGGAGTAGGATCTCGTTATGCAGCTGGATATGAAGTGCTGTCAATAGTAAGTACATCTATGAACACCAAAGCTCAAACTCAGCTCTGCCTTAGGCAGATACATGAGGAACAAGAAAACATCCTAAGGAGCTTATTTTCTTTCAGAGTACATTCAAACAGGGGCAGTAGAAGATCTCTGATAAATTAGGTCTTGCATTAATTATGAAGATTGGTCACTTGATGTAAGAACATGGTCAATTCCCCAAGCCTGATGGTGCAATGCAGCTGCCAGTGGGGAAGCAGAGAGATACAAGAAGCCATTTAAGCAGGCAATGAGAGGCTTTTTGCATGTTGCTCAAGGCTTGCTTTAACCATGGCACTCCTGTTGGCATAAAAGCCCTGGACCAGCCATGCAGGTGACCACTCCCTTTCTGCACACCTTTGGAGAATTATCTATTTGCTAAAGCCTCACCTATATCAAATGGGTTGCAGAAAACACAAGGCACAAAAAACCTATGAGAAGTAGGGAGAAAGGGACAGGGAACAGGGAAAGCAACGGAATAAAACCAAGATCCCCACACATCTTATATGCTGAAAAAATAATGTCTTTTCTAAATTATGTGCAGACTTCTTTCCATTTTCATATTCTTTACTGGTTTTTTTTTTTGGAAGCTACAGAAAATGAGCATAAGAGACAAAAAAGTACTTCGCCCTGCAGGAATACAAAAATTGTAAAAGCTCAGGCAGCACTACAGAGGAGCAGTGCCATTCACTCACAAAGAATTTTGTGCATGTAGATGGCTGATTAATTGCTGGCCTGCCTAGACGAAGCTGCAACGAGCCAGATACTGTCAGCATGCCATCTGTTACCATGGAAATGCACAATGTTCCTGTTTCTGACAAACCCTTGAATACTGGATAGATTGTGCCATATGTAAATAAGGCAAATTAGTTTTCCTATATCTTCCAGACAAGGTTAGACTAAAAGAAAATATATCTGTTTAAACATACTATAACCTCCAAGATGTGAACTGGGTAAACCTTCCTGCTTTTTTCATAAAAGTCTCATTCAATTTGTTGTTAGAACTGAAACAGTGAGGACTAGCATTAAGAAGCATAACATTAATTCCCAACCAGCAATGTTTACAAAAGAAGTACTTAAAAATATGCACGTTCTGTATGCTTGCTACATTCACTATGATTGCTATATTTTTATTTTCAGGGTTTTTTTCCTTTCTCCCCAATTGTGGCAATGTTATTGAAACAATATGTAGAAATAAACAGGGGACTTTCTCATTTGTACAGTGAGATTTGGTGTAGTTTGGATCATTTGATGAGAATGCTGGGCTTTTTAAGAGATGCTACAGATTGTAAACATGGAAAAAATTATTTACTCTCTTGAATAGTATTACATTGATAGCTGAGGCACATTAGCTTAGATCCATTGAAGTCAGAGGAGCTGTATTTGTTTGCCTGTGCTAAGGGATCTAGCTTTGAGTTTAAGCCACAGCATAACCAGTTACTCCAAAAACTGTATTACCATGTCCTGAAAAATAAGAGCTCTTAAGATTTTGATTAATTTTTTTTATTTTAGAACTCTACATTTAACTAAAAGCAATGCTTTTAAAACAACAAGATATGTGTTCACTACACTTACTGAGAGTGCAGCACACTGTAGTTTGGGGGGCTATGAGCACTACAGTATTACTGGGATCCATTCTCCTTGAATATGACCACCTTGCGTGGCCTTACACCACGACACTATTCCCAGAAGTATCAGGTTAGCACAAGTCTAATCTCCTGAAGTATAAAGCTGATGGATTAATTAATACCACAGATTCTCCCTCTTGCCAGTTAGCACTGTGAAGCAAGTGGATAAAAAGTGCCCACAACTTCCCCCAAGATACTTATCCCCTGGGATATGGGCTGGAGCCTTTCTGAACCATGAAATAAGGGTAAGGTAAAGATGTTTTAAGACAGTGGACAAGCACACAGTGGTTGTAAGATTGGAGCAGCATCATGGTGTGCCTTAAGGCACTTTTCAGTTTATGGATTTATGCTATTTCTCAGGACTTCTATTTTCACTATATGGGGTACTATTTTCACCTTTATGGGGTAAGATGGCATGTGGACATACTGCAGAGGACACTGTCTAAATGAGGATATGAGAATGACACAGGTCCCACAAACTTTTAACTTGCTGTATTGTAAATATAGGCTTTATGGGTTCTTAACCTGCATTCCCTCATGCACCCTCAAATTCTTCTTGTGGTTTTCATCAAGGAGACTGATGTATGTTATGACCATAACTGAGCAAAGTTAACAGGCAGCTGTGTATCAATACTTCCCTGATGTGAGAATTAATAAGTAGGTCCAGTAACAATAAGATCATAATGTTCATGGGAAATGCAGCCTATATCTTAATATAATCTTTAGATAGTTTTTATTGATGTGTGACTTTGAAATGCTATGAAATATTATTTCTAAAACCCAAACAACTACCTATCAATCTCCAATACAAATTTGTTCAAAACAACCAACTTCTTGAACAATCACACATGATTCCAGTTCCACAGAACCTTAGAATCTCTAACCGTGCTGAACTTCATCAGAACATCATTTGTTAAATCAGATCAGTCTACAAATTAAAATTAAGTTAATCACACTTTACAACAGCATTTGTGGGAACCATGTCAGTTGAGTCTCTGACATTGGCTTCTTCCCATAGCAGCGTGTTCTGCCCTTATCATATAGGAGAAATGACACTCAAATCATGCTGCCTGCCTAAGTTCAAGACTGAAATTAAGAATTTGAAGAAGGGAAGATTGAGAGGAAATGTGAACATGTAGAATACATTTTGAAAAAGAAAATGTACTTATAAGTAAGTAACTTTCGTTCCTTCTTTGAATGTCTTCTAAGCAGTCCTTACGAAATGGTGTGAAAGCATTCCATGATAGTTTCTCATCTAAGCAAGTTGACAATGGCATGCTATTTAATCAGCAAGCAGGGCACTGCTTTGCCAAATCGAGCAGCTGAATGACGTACTACATACCAGTGTTTTGTGAATGTGAGAGTGGAGTTCAAAACTTAGAGAATGAATCTAGATCACACCATGTAAGTCACTTTTGCCCTGTAGAATATAACTTGATTCTGAAACAGAAGGGAAATACTAGTTTATACTTTTCTGTATATAGTCCAATGAATTTCACTGTGATCTAATTATTATTTGCAAAACACACAAGAAACCTGACTTTCATAATTCTGAGCTTATTTAAATAACTAAGTAAGATTTTGCAGTACTTGTCCCATGAAAATTTGCTTTAATATGAATGAAGTCTGGAAATCACAGCCAGAAAACTGATTTAGGTAAAACTAATAGTAAACTTGTACAACTATTTAGCATTTAGCTTTTGGGGATTCATCAAGCACAGGTTGCCAGAATTTATTCTGTCATGTTACATTTCTCCTCAATTAACAAGTTTTTCTGGTCAGTTCTATCAGATTAATTAAAAGGGGTGATGTTTCTGCTGAGATGTTTCTGGACATACAGGTTGGGAGAGTATAATGAGAGCAGCTCTGATTAGCCAATTCTCACTCATCCTTCTGATGCTCAGTAGATCCTACTTTACTGGTCCTTTCCACACAAACACATTTAAAACCGAATTCAGGGAACTGGACCTTATTCCCTACCAACAGATATCCCTACTTGCAAGGCCTCATATTCCCTACCAACATCTCTAGTTTCAGGAGGCATGGATCTCACCTCTGACTAAAGAAGAGGCCCTAATAAGACAAGAGCATGAAATTTTAACATGGTTTCCCAGTGAGACTAAATAAGGCCGTGAAACACCAGAAGCCTGTTTTCTCTCTTTTGAGAGAATTTTAGGTTCCCTTTAATAATGTCTACTGGGATAAAGATTAATTCCTGTTGGTAGAGTTCCTGGACATCGCCTGCATATAAAGCATCTGATACACCTCCCTCATGCGGTTTGATTTGCAGCACTTTCTCTCTGACAGTGTAACATGGTAGCATGAGGTGTCACCTCCTTTGACATAACTACAGTAAAATTTTTAAGAGAAGATAAAGTGAGAGAAAGTGTCTGAAATGTTTTCAGAGATTGTCCTATTGGAAGAACCAGAAGTTGTTTTGGAACAGGTTCAGACATGCTGTTGCTACCACAGCACCAGTGGAAGAGAAGCAACTTGCATCAAAGTCCAGAATGCTGCAATGCTACACCTGTGTTCCCTGATCTCTTTATTCCAGATACTTGGCAGCTTCCTCTAACAGCACCTTTTGTTGTTTTTAATATGCTCATGCTCATGCCTCCCCACTCTTCAGACAGATAACCTGTGTTTGTAGAAGAGGCTAGTATGACAATCAGGGGGACCCAAACGAGTCCAAAGCATTTGTATGATTTAACGTGGACTGGTGCAAAATTTTAATGTGGCTTCTGCAGTGTGGTGAACAGTAAAAAAAGTTATTTTCATTTCAAGATATCCCTTCATTTTTTATCATCTCTTAATACTGATCCCATCCACAATGCTGGCATCCTGAGATTATTTTTCAAGTTTTACATAGAGAACATGGGTGACACCAGGCAAGTTTTATTATCAAAGACAGGATAAATCAATGAAGTATTTGTTTTCAAGGGCTCGTTTCCCACAGCTGTTTACTCCAGGATGCGTTTTCTATTCAATTTATCTTGTTTCTCAGTCACTTGTTATCCTTGTGATTCAAAGGACTCTACTTAGACAACTTCAATGTATTCACTTTTTCAAGTATCTTCCAATTCTTTGCTAGGGATAAATTCAGTTCATGATTTCCAGTATTTATACACAAGTCTCTGTGCTCTTCCTGATGATTTCTACAAATCCATAAATATAATCTAGTATGTTTTCTTACCAGATGAAGGCAACTAAAACACACATAATATGCACACAGACACACAAAAACACATATGGATCCTCATTTCTGTACTGGTCTCTGAACAGAACAGTGATGAGCACATGGCAAACTGCTAAAATAAATATGCTTGGCCAGAATATCTGCCCAACATGGTTAAGACTGCTCTGTCTTTCAGTGTAATGAGCTGTATGCAAGTGGAAGCAGAATTAGAAACTATGAAAATGGCCATGTGAAGAATTACACTCACAGCTATAAAGATCTATACTTCTGAATTGCCTTAAAAATGTTTTTAGTTTTTAATGTGCTGTATGATCATATCTAAAATTTAAAATCTAAAACCCTAAAAATGATTAAATGAAATCTAAATGCTGATCCTCAGTAATTCATCACTGCCATTTTAATATTAATAATGATGACAATTCATATGAGCTGAGGACTTAACACTTTAATGCACTAAAGACAGATATAACATTAAAAAAAATCTCTCCAAATATTTTGCAAGTTATTTTCAGTGATAGATTAACACAACATTACTAGAACTTTACAAGTCAGACTCTTACATTCTTTACTCTGAATTATTCACCACTGAAGCATTGTCACAAGACTGCATACACAAGCTCTCATAAGAACATATTCCAAGTTACTTTTTATTTTGTGATCTTTTGTTAAAGTCTTCAAGCTTTTTAATAAGTAAAGTGTCTGACAGTACCAGTAAACACTACTATTAGCCAAACAGCTGTAAATATCCATAAATGCCACAAAATGTAGTTACCGCTGTTTCTATTTATTCAGGAAATTTTCATTTTAAGTCTCAGAAATAAATGTGTTCAATCAATACTAGGGGTCCAACAGAGAGAAAAAAAAGCAAGAAAACTTCAAGGCACAGATTTAAAACCATCTTTGTGTCTTTCTGGCTGGAAAAGTAAATAATATTACCGCCAGCAACAGCATGACCTGCAACTTCATCTCAGTTTACTTCAGGTAAGATCCAAAACCATCTCCAAGAATCTAATAAAAATATTTGTAAATAATTGGAAAATAAGAAGCAGGGAAAAAATAATTTAAGTGAATTAAGCAGTCATCTCCTTAGAAAGCACATTTACCTTTAGCTAACTACCATTGACAGTGTTATCTATACAGTGTTCTTGATAATGGTCATAGGGAACTCTGATACATCAAGGTGCATAACTGATTAAATTATGTTCACCTGGTCAGTCAAGTAAAGCTCTACTGGTTACAGAATATACTTTGCACTGGGACTCCCAACTTTATCCCAGCTGTTACCAACCTCCAGTATGATTTTGGCAAATCACCTCCTCCTACTCTTTTAAATAACTGACTGCAAAGAGTATAAATTATTTTGGGGTGGAAGCATCTCTTCTGGTTTTACATAATAGGTAGTATAATCAGGCTCTAATCACAGTGTAAGTATCACCACACACGTAGCAAGCATTTCTTCCTAATAGTTAATCTAAATCTGACCTCCTTTAGCTTAAAGCCATTACCCCTTGTCCTATCACTACCCTCCCTGACAAAGAGTCCCTCTCCATCTTTCCTGTAGGCTCCCTACAAGCTGCTGTAAGGTCTCCCCAGACCCTTTTCTCCTCCAGACTGAACAAGCCCAACTCTCTCAGCCTGTCCTCATAGGAGAGATGCTCCAGCCCTCTGGTCACCTTTGTGTCCCTCCTCTGTACTTGCTTCAACGGGTCCGTGTCTGTCTTGTAGTGGGGACTCCAGACCTGGATGCAGTACTCCAGGTGGGGTCACACAAGAGGACAGGAAATGGGTAGAATTGCCTTCTTCAACCTGCTGGTCACACTGGTTTTGATGCAGCCCAGGATACGGTTGCTGAGCTGCAAGTGTACATTGCTGGGTCGTGTAGAGCTTCTCATCAAGCAACACCCCATGACCTTCTTTCTCCTTAGGGCTACTCTCAATCCATTCTCTGACCAGCCTATATTTGTGCTTGGGATAGCCCTGACCCACGTGCAGGACCTTGCACTTAGCCTTGCTGAACTTTGTAAGGTTCACATGGGCCAAATAACCCGAGCAGCTTATTACTTCTTCCCCTAGTCCCCAAGAGCTTAATTTTCTTGGTATCGATACCAAGTTACTGAATTAATGAATACTAATACATTGGCAGAGAGATTTAAGGTTGGAAGTGAACCATTTACTCAAATTTAAGATTGGAAGTGAACCATTTACTCAAACTCATCAGCTGCTAACCACTCAGTCTTATCAATAGCCGTAGACTCTCATGAGAACTAACTGCTTGTTGCAATCAACAGGGAGCACATAGACCACCTATTCAAATTCAGAACTTAAAAAAAGATATACATGTTGTGCATTCTTTTCTACTTAATTTTTGGGGTTATTAGCATGGGATAAAAGATAATCAGTAAAACCTGAAATATATATACAAGTTAAAACTAGTTTACTTTGAAAATATGAAAACAAAAATATGCAACAGATTTATATTTGGGGAACTAAGTTTCAGTTTAGGTGTGGTATAACCATAATTTTTTTTTTAATTCCAGGATTTCTTTGAGCATTTATACACTCCCATCACACCTACCTACCATTACAGTAGTGTTACCTGCATCTTGAAATCATCGAATTACACAGTAAGTATGGAGCTAAAATGCCCAAATGACAAATCCTATGATGCATATAGCTAAGAAGGTTAAATATTTCCAAAATGTAGGAGTTAGTTACCCAAAAGATATCTCTCATACTTCACATAACCACAGTACATTTGGTGAAAAGAATCATTAGTAAATTTTTACAAGTCTAAATGTTGTAAGTTTGATAAATCTCATTCAGTGCCTGTGTTTCCTATTTTTTTGCCAATTTTTATTTATTTTTGAGCTTTATGCTTGATTATGACATTTATTAGCTAGCTATATCTTCAGCTCAGATGAATAATTGATGTGATGATCAATTATTGGATAGCAAAATCCATAGTGATTGTTTTCTAACCAATTAACAAGAAAATTAGTTCTATTATTGTCACCTCTTATAGCCTATAAAATGATATCTGGAACACTAATGGAAGATTTTAATACACTTCTTACTATATGCAATGTTGCACTGAACAGAAATTTTAGTTTGTTGTAGAAGAAAAGGACTGCAACTAATGTTAGCTGTATCCTATGTGGCACATTGATGCTACAAGTGCTGTCTCATACAGAATTCAGAGACTGCCTCGGGTAAAGCTGGTTCTATAAGGAGAAGAGGTGCATAAGGGGCATTATCCTCATAGGTCTAACCCATTTTCCTGTCAAAATGATAATCCTGAAAAAGCCTGGGATCCCACTGAAAACCAAGTCTCCAGCTTGGACCAAGGGTCACACCTGGGCTCAATAAAACTCTCAGGGAAGCAGGGTGGGAAAAAAAGCAGGACCTTTTTATGAGAGACTGAAAGAGGTGGAAAATAATTCCAAATACATGTTAAAAATATTGAATAAAATGACATTCCTCAAGCCTAGAAAACAAACCAGAATAATGGGGAAAAAGTCTTCAAGGGAGAAAAGCAATCAGTACACTCAACTGCGTGATACCTGGTTCCTGCTATTGAGGAGGACTTGTCTGACCAGAAGTAAGCACGCACACGCTATTGCCAGAAAACATCCATCACTGAAGTCATGAAATGCAAGTGGTTAAGATTCATAAAACCATGGAATGCTTTAGGTAGGAAGGGACCTTTAAAGATCGTGTAGTCAAACCCATGTAAGGAACCAAGCCAACTGTTAAAAAAAGCAGATCTAAATCAGTAAGCAAGCTCCACAGTAACTGCACTCACAAATAGAGCAGGATCTGACAATTCCCTGGCCATACATCAGCCAAGGACTGATAAACATCAGTAATACCTTGGCAACATGCTGCTTTAAGATGATCCATAGTACATTGGGGTGGAAATCAATTAAATCAAGGCATGTTTTTGCAAACTGGCCCAAAGAAAAGGAATACATCTAACAAAAATCCTAGAGCCAGATCAGCCTTAGAGCAGAAAGACCAGAAATTCTGATTAGTACCCACAGCAAGGAAATTGATCCTAGTACTTGCAAGAGAAGATGATTCATAATCTTCCACCTGGGCCTCATGTTAGTCCTTAAGCCGTCTTAGTTGGAAACCAACTATTGTAGGTGAATTTGGTGTGAGAATCATCAGTTCTAAAAACTTCTAGAGATCCCAAAAGATCTTCTAACCATTTTGCCTTTACTGCAAAGCATTTTGGAAAGACCTAGTTCTGAAGCCTTTCACCTGTGAGAGGAAGGTTTAAAATGCAGTCTGCACGGCTCAGACTTCACATGGATGTATCCAGTAGTCATCAGAGATCCTCTTTCCATAAGATAGGAGCTAAGACAAGGAACATCTTTTCCTAACAAACTTCATTAGTGGTTGAAACCTCATAGCTGGGAAAATCTAGACTGCAAAATAGATGCACTAACACTGGAAATGGTATTTGGCACCCAGCTCAAAGGCGCTCTCATTCCACTTAAGACCTGCAAAAGGTACTGAATAGAAGGAAAAGTTTACATCAGCTGGGAACACCTTCAAAGATGTTTTCCCATGAGAGAAAGAGCTGAAAATGAGGAATAAGCACAAAGCAGTGGGTCACAAGAAAATGAACCTCAGGTTCAATCAAGTAATACAGGAAAACAGAATACACATTTATGTCCGTACACGAATTTATGTTTCCCACAGGAGCTGAGTGTGGAGCTTATACCTTATAGTTCCTACTAAGATAAACAAAAAACCACAGCAACTTTGAGCACTGAAAGACACCTGTGTCCTGGGAAACATAAACAAGCATACATAGATTAAACAGAATGATAAATTCCCAAAGCAATCTGTATAGATGCTGATTAAGTCTTACTGAATTAAACCTCATATCATAGCTGGCTTAGATAAAGTCTGCACTCAACTGCCCCTTCCTCTAATCACTGGCCAACAAAGTACTTGAAGTATTTGTCAGACACAGCCATTTGTTACAAAACAGGCAAATAATAATCACATGATATTTAAGTTATGGCCAGCAAAGTATTAATTGAGATATTAATGAAAGAAATAATATCTGATTAGTATATGGATACAATTTGTGGGAGGCCACATCAGTGATCTACACCAGTTTATAGGTTCAATCTCAAACAAAAGGCATACAGAAACAATTTGAGAAAGGTATGGATATCACTTAAAAGAGCAACAGGAATGCAGGGAATGAAAGAACCAAGAAGAATCCCAGACAAAAACATCTGAAAGATGAGGTGATTCTAGTGTGTCATGAGATAAAATAGATTATCAAAAAGCTCCATCAAAAAAAATGTGGCAGCAATTCACTAAATATTCAACAATTAGCCCTTGAAGTATAGAAAGGATATGGTTTTCTGTTAGGGTCTATTTTTAGGACAGAAGAATAATTGCAAACCCATTTTCAGCCAATAAGCATTCCAAGTAAGTGCAGTCTAGTGCCTGAAACCAATAACCATATTTGTTGTGCATGTAATTCTGAGAAGGACTGATGCAAGTGTTGATCCTTTCTCAGAAACTCTCCAGATTGTTAGTACTCCAATACAGGGATGGTACATAAGAACAAACATGGGACCATACAATTTATTATTTTCAGCACAATTATTTTTTTTTTTTTGCTTTGTCATAAATTATTTCAATGGAATATTGAAACTAAAGATCTGAGATGCAGTGAAGTAGAGATTGCTGTACTTGGTTATTAACAAACACAACTATTCAGAATTTTATAGCTATCATTTACTCTCACCAAAAGTGTTTTATAAGCATTAAAGGATTGTTTAATTCCACCCAGGAGACAAGTTCCCATTTTACAGATGAGATGAATGAATGATAAGCAGGCATGTTTCTTTCTATTCGCACTGTTACGTGCAGGGAAAACAACCTCTTCTCTTTATGGAAATGAATATGCAAAATTACCTCAAAAATTTCCCCATAGTCTGAGATTCTCAGCATGTATCAAATTTTGCCTATTTCCCCATCATCTTCTATTTACTCATTTAAATCTTTGCAAAGTGCAAGAAAGACATTGTCATAATTGTTGCCAAGTAGTGATTTGGATTCAGTAGATTTCTGCAGCTACCCTGCATGGATGTGACTCGCTGGGGAGGCTGTGTCTCCGTGCTGCCCCATTTGACAGTGATAGAAAGTTTAGTGTTATGGAACTTCCATGTGTTTACGTTAGACCTAACAGTGGTATAACTATGATGGACAGGTTTAAATCTACTTTCTATCAATATAAACCAATGAAATAGGAAACAAAACTGTGAACACAAATTACAAGGGTAGAGGGGACATATCAGTAATGTGAATGACTCATTGGGTTTCTAGAAAATGTGTCAGTTTTGTCTTCAACCCATTATAACCAAACTTTCCTGTCAATACATCCTGGTCTGAAAGTCAGGGAAGAAAAGCCTGTGACTTTTCCCAGTGTCTTGATAAGACGCAATAAAAATTATGACCCAGGACAGAGGAACTTCTGAATATGTTTACTGTTCCTTATCCAAAATATTTGCAGAATCCCCCATCATCGGTTCCAGTGTGAAAGAATGGTAGCACATTCCAGTCCCTACTAACTAGCTTCAGCTACAACATATTATTGCTGCCTTGGTTTAACCACAAAAATCCATTTATTATGGTTCACTGGATTAACGATGTGTGATCTCCTAGAAACTAGCTCTTTCTGATCTTCAAAGCAATTGGGATTGTATATCACAACTCAGCTGTTCCACTCCAACCCACTACTCTAAGCAAGATGGGCTGGGGCCTGCTGATTGCCAGAAGGACACTGTGGCCAAAAGCCACAAACCAAACATGGAGTGGAAAACACATGCTGGGAAAAATGAGGGACTCTGCAATGTGTAAGCTGACCAATGTCCTTCTACACAGCTTCACTGGCAAACCCACCAGCTCATGTAAGCAAATCATTCTATAAGGAACAGTTAAGCTCTCAAAATTCACTTTTTCCACTGAATTAGTAGACAAATAATGATGACAAAGTCACATACCTCACTATTGCCCTCTACTGAAGGAAACCAGTGTACTTAACTATGTTGCAACATCATTTTCCTATCCCTTTCATCCCGCTCTTGGATTTCACCTAAAGCAGCCATAAAACTGCTTTCTCTGCCCCATTGGTTTGGATCATCATTTCCCTTTTCCAGTTAGAACTTTTTCCTGTTGATTTAAGTAGAGCCAACTTTCCCCCTTTGTCTCAAAATATTTAGATTAAGATTTCAAATTACCAGCCAAGTACTCTGTACAATGACCTGTGCCATCTGTATGACAGAAAGTAAAGATACAACAGCTCTCTCTTTTGTAACCTAGTAAAAACTTTTGAAATTGGGTAAATCTCTAGCTTGAAAAGGGTTTATAAATCCATAAAATAAATAAAATTAAATTACCTAACCTTTTCTTAATGTATTACCCTTAATTACTTGTTCTTCTATGGAAGTAGACAAAAATACCCTCTAGCACTTATTTCACACCTTTAAATACATACTATAATTTTTTTTAAAACCAGAATAAAAATAAAATTATTCCTTCACAAAAGATGTTTTGTTTAAGAACACATACCTTTGCTCTACATGGAATTTTTGTTCATAAAACTGCTGCCTTAGGCCAAAGATCAAAAATTAGTGAGGGTCCACAACATGCAGAGCTTTAAAAAAATGTCACATTCTTTCATTTTCAGCATAAGAAATGGGCAACTTGTTCAGGGCAAATACTTGTTTGAACTGAGGATTTTATTATTAATCTCTGAAGACTGCTGAATTTAGGGTCACAGTAAGGGTTGATTAGGTACAAGGTGCACAAAGCTCTCCTCTGTCAATGCTATTGAAAGAAGCAAGTAATTTAGATTCAGAATTGGTCTTGGATTGAAGCTCACTCCATTACCGACCATTTTCAATTTCAGCTATACAATAAACATCAAGCTCAGCAAGGAAATTAGTACATTTGGTAATGTATTGGGAGAGATGGGTGGGTCTTTGACAAGATGACACTTATCACCAAAGCTTCAGTTAATGAAACCCTTGAGTGGTTTCTGCGTTTGACATATTTTGACATTTTTTGAAATCACATCCAGCGGGTTTTTTTACCCCACAATGTTCTTCTTTATGAGAAAAAAATCCATCTATCTTTAAAATGAGTACTGAAGTACTGCAATATTATTGGAAAAAATTAAAGAGATGCTGACTGCATTGAAGGCAGGAGGGAAAAGAACCTGACTTTCTTTAAATGCACAAAATACAGCAGAATGCATAGTATTTAAATTGAGGAGATGCCAATACTAACGCATTTTCAGAAGAGAGCTTAGATTTCAACAGGCACATTTGTCATTAGTCTATTCGCTCTCAAAATATCAAAAACTGTAACAAGACGCCTGTCATTAGTGCAACTGCAGGAAATGCTTAGGCTTAAGACCTTTGTTTTTAACTTACCCACACAAAAACACCATAAGGCACTAAGGAAGGTTTATGATTAATGAGATTAAAATATTAATTTCTATTATTACAGGAACCAGTGAAACAAGTTTTTCTGGGTTACTCTCAGAACAGAATTGGTTTATTTTTGCTTAGTATCTGTTCTTAATTTTTACTTAAGTTTGAAATAATGAGAGCAAATGAGAAGATAACAAGCTATAAACCTTGAGCAAACCTACTGTACAAAAGACACAAAACCACGTGAAAAATGAAAGAAAATTAGGAGACAGACAGGGGGAATGAACAATTGCTGGCCTAAAAGTAGCTCTCTCTAGCTGATGACCCAAAAACACCACAATAGCTCTCAGATCACTTTAAATGCTGCTTTGTAGCAATGTGGCACCTACAATGTAAGACTAGAATTAAAAAGGGTCAGAAGAGACAGAAGACTTAGAGATCACTAATTCTGAGCGGTTTGATATTTACTCTTTAGCTTTCCTGAAAGCCGAGGGAAATTATTATGGATTCATATATTTCAATCTCACACAGCTCTATTATTGTTCATTTTTTCATTCAGAGCTGAGAGAACAATTAAAACAAAAAATACAAAGCAATCTAAACAGGGACATTCCTGAACTCTACTAGACCTACAAGGCAACACTTACAGCTCCAGTTCCTAGCCGGGTGGTCCCTCCCAAAGACTTTTTTTCAACACAAGTGGGAGGTCACCTTGAAGATTTCAGGGACAGGGATTGTATTGTACAGGATACATACTCCTGAAGAGTTGCATTGTGTTGCAATGCAATTTTTATTTAAAACCTTGCCCTCCCATGACTCCGCTCTAAGCATTTCCCTTGCCTCCCTCAGTCAAAGTTTAAGGTGGCAGAGCAAGTACCATGTGCATTTCTGCCCTCTTGAAACCCTAAGGCGGGGATAATAGAAGATGATATCTTCTGCACCAAAGAAATCCTGTATCACAAAGGAGTTAATGATCATTTCTCTAGCTTTAGAGGATTTGTTTTGCTTTGTTTTGTTTAAACTGAGACCGTTTCCCACAATACTATGACCAAAATCTGCCATATCCTACTGAGCTGTTGGATCTTTCTGACCTTGTTTCAGTTTACATTTCAAGATGAGTTCAAGCTACTTAGGCTGAAAAATATCAGTATCATTATTATTTAAGTCTCAATAGCACCCAAAAGATATACTACAGTACTTGAAGTAGTGCGTAGCCCACATGCTTCTGGGATTCCAAAAAGGTTCCTTTAGATCATTAGCTCTAACCAATACAGATTTAAATTAGGGATGTCCAAAAAGCTAATAGGAATCCCAATGACAATTTAAGTAGTTCCAGGTCTGTATTTCAGCACTGGAGATGGTTAGATATGGATTCTCTAACTTGACCTGTTAGTTTATTGCAATAGAAAAAAGGAAGAAAAAGTTTGACATCGTGTGGTTGGGATGGTCAGTCTTACCTATGTTCAAATGATCAAAATGAAAGCAATACACAATTTTATTGGATACTTGGGAAAATGGGAATGGAATAAATAGTTCACACATCATCCTGTAATCTCAAAGCAGGAGTGTTTGGATCCACACATCTTATTCTAGAAAGTTTTAAAAATCAAATTTAATCTTTCAAATCACTGGATACGATCACAGTAAACAGAAGTGTTTAACTACTGTATCACACAATGTGATGTGTAATTAACTTCTGACAGTATTTACCAGAAATCTGGGTAGTTTTCATACTTTTGACTGGTACAAAATATTGAGCCTGTTCTGGTAGTAGAGATACCTGTCAGAGATAAGATTATTCACTGTGTGGATTTCTAACTTGTTCAGCCAAGCAAGTTTTCATAGTAGGAAAACTCTTGGTTTTATATTCTTTTCCTAGTACAGAAGCAAATCTCCAAATTTTGTTCAGTTAATAGTCTTCATTAAAAAGATCTTCTGTTATCATTGCTCAAGTAATGGATGGTTTGGTTTGGATAGGGAACGTGACAAATGGATTCACTAGATCAGTAACAATCCATCATGCCACTTTTTTGGTGTATATTTTGCAGGCACTAGACTGGCTGAGCCATTCTTTTCCTGACTTCCAAAACCAGACTCCAGACCTGGTTGACTGGAGCTCCCAAACACTAGGAATACCCTCTTGTCCTTCCCCTGCAGAAAGGAGTTTTTCTGCACCTTCATTTTCTCCTTTCTTTCACAAAAGCCCACTTCTTCAGTATATCTTCATCACTATACAGGTTATCTCAAGCCATGCAAGCTACCTCTGTGCAAAGGGGACTTCTTTTTGAACTCCCTCACAACTTGTACCTCTTGGCTGGAGGTCATCTCCTGGCCTTTCACCTTACTGAGTAACTAATTATGTATCCAGCATAGGTTCCTCCCTGTCTTTCACAACACAAACTAGTGTCTTATGCTGCCTCTCTGCACCCCATCTTTTTCCACTAAAGAATGTGCAACTGTAAGCAGCATGGAATAATTTCTATGTTTAGAAAAAAAGTAACAACTTAAAAAAAAATCCGACACATTTTAACATTTTTTCTAGAAGAGGAAGACTGATATTTCCTACAACATATTTAACTTTGCTGAGATTCCAGTTTTCTGCTGGGGGCGATCAACCAGCCATTGTCACATATCAGTAACAACCCACAATAACCATCTGTACTTCTCCCACTATATTCTACAAGGCTTTAAATAATCAGAAATACAGTTCACTAGAGTACTTAATTTTTTTTTTTTTTGTTTAAAGCAGGTAGCCTGCTTAAATTCCAGGCCAAACATCCAGTCTTTGTTCCTTCTGACCCAGATTAAGAAATCTATGACCCATGAAACAAGGTTGCATGAGTGCAGATAACGGAAACCAATTGCAGCCTCCTCTTTCAGTCCCCAGAGGAAAAGGTATATGTGGAAGACAACCAAAGCTCTGCTGAGCAAAAAATGGTTAATGAAAATTTCTAACGAAATTTTTATGTTCCTTTCCTTTGTTATCTGCTAGAAGCAGGTAAAGAAGAAAACCTTATTCAAAGTACCATCAGTTAATTCCAAATGTACAAAGCTGTCTATGAACAATAAGATCTGTAAAAAGGTGTTTGGGCAAAATGTTCTATTAACTTAGGTTCTAATCACCATCATGAAACAATAACATATGTTTTTATTCAGTGGATTTTGGTCCTATGAGAAAGCAGTAGCATATAAATTCCAGGTGAAGCGTGGGTTCTCTGTGGTTGTTCAGAAGGCCAGAAAAGGCTGGGAACCAGAAAGAGAAGATGGAAAGAATCAAGAAAAGTAGACAAATGTTCAGGTGAGCTTCCTGTAGGTACCTCCAACCTCCCCTAGAATGAAGTAACCTGAAGTACTGTGTCATTAAGATACTGACAATTACCAAAGCTTCAAGAAAATTGACAGTATGACCACATTCAAGAATACATGATAATAATTGCAAAATGATAATCCCCCAAAGTTCTATAAGCAAATAGTTTTTCTTTTAATAGTTACTTTTCTGTTGTTATTGTATATGGATTTTATAACAAAAAAAGCAATTACATTCTTTCCAATCATCAGCTGACATTATCAGTCCCTTTTCACCTGAATGCCTCTACAGTATCATCAAAACCACTAAAGGACTGAAAGCCACAAGACTATAAGCGTCTCCCATAAATCAAGAAGTACTGTATGAAATCCAAATCAGGTTTCATCAGCATTCACACAGGTTATCTGTAGCATTCTAATTCTAAATGGAATATTTGATCTAGCTGAAAAGCATAGAGCATATATAAATTATATATGTTTTTTCATATTTTGGTATGACAGTGAAAAAAAGAAAATTTTCAACTACTCTGAAATCTTGGTCTACTCAAAAACAACTCAGCAAAGAATAATGATCAGATGACTCTTTTGAAATACAATGTTCTTAGTTCAACTGCATAGATTTAGTGTCCACTGAATTTCATAATACTCAAAGGTTTACTATAAAAGCTTTTCTCAGAGATAAGTTCAAGGTTGCCTTTTTCTCCCTACTTTAAACCATTCTTCTAACTCCAACTGGTATCTCTAATATCTCTTAATGCCTCCCCTTTGACACCTCCCCAAATGCATCATTTTTCTCAATCACTCTAATGAAAGACTTCTGACACCCTCATTCTCTCTCTGCTCATGATTCTACTTTGACTGTAAGTTCTTTAGGTCAGGGTCTATCTTTTTGTTCTGTATTTGTACCTTATGTTATAATAAAAAGGGTCTGGACCAATAGCTAGAGCTTCAGATACTGATATAATAAAAATACTAATAATTCTTATAACAGGGCTCAGGTTTCTGATCATGAAGTTTTAGCTTTTGGTAGCCATTATCATCTTTCAGATCATCCTTACACTTCTTAAAACTGTCCCAAGAACATAACTTACATTTAGAGCAACTATAGCCTAACAGAATGTATTCCTGATGCTGGGCCTGGCATTTTCATATAGGTTAGAAAGAGAAGATTACCTTAATTAGTCTGGTAATTAGTGTGTGTTTTATAGGCATATGTGATGACATGACAATTAGGATGAAAAGATTAAAAAGGAAGCAGACAAATATAGGCATCCACTTTGTTTATAGGAATCACTAATACACACATGGAATAGGCCATGTGTTTGTGGGCTGACACACTCTACTATGTGTCTGAATTAGAAACAAATAAGGACAGTGATGCTATTTAAAGTTTTAAGAAAAGATGCAAGGAGCCAGGTTAAAATAAGTGAATTTCCATGGCGCGCACACAAAAAAAGGGGACATCATGTTCAACAAAATAAATATAAAGCATCACTGAAATGGAAGATTGCTCTTAACAATCATTTCAGGTTCCAAAGTTACAATAGCCTGTAAGAAAGGGAATGTTTCAGCTAGATGTAAAAATTTCCCTCAGTTATTATATTTCATAAATTTCTAAGGAGAAAAATACTGTGTGGAACTTGTGTACATAGCAACATAACAAAAAGATTTCTCCACTCAACCCCAAATGGGCATCTCTCCAGGTATCAATATACACAAGCTGTTTTTCAGCAATCAGAAAAAGTGAGAAGGAAACACAGTGTCGTAAATCCATGCTAGACTGAGGATAAATGATCCTACTTAAATGATCAGAACTAAACGGAAAATAAAGTACAGAACGGATTGTGGAACAGAAGACCCTGAAACTCAGTAGGCCAATGTTCACTGAGCATTTAATACCACTTGCCAGCTTGATCTCAAAGAAGACAAGAGACTGCATCCTGCATTCAATGAAAACAGCATCTTCTTCTACATACTCATTTCATGCAGCCTTGCACAAATAGAGAATATGTATCTATGATCAATAAGTGCCTAATTAAAGTCTCCTCAATAACAATGATCAAGTTTGCTTCATGTTTGGATCTTGCCTTTACCGTACAGTTTTAAAATGGAACTGTTTAAGATTACACCATTCCCCACCCCAATTTTTGTTTGAAGCTATATGCTTTCACATTTTCTGAAGCTTTTATCTGTTCAGAAAGAAAATGTCAATAGTTTAGCATAATCCCTTTCTTTCCACTGAATTCTGTGTACTCACACACTAAGGTATACACATATACTGAGTTTCAAAGATAAGTCAGATTTCCTTAGGCAACAAAGCACCATGTATTACCTAGGAAAAGTATAATTAAAAAAAAAAGTAACTTCAAATGTCAGCATTCATGATGGAACCAAGTTGGGAAAAAAGAAAAAAAAAGTTTTTAATCCTGTAACAGAGCCCAATATAAAACTGAAATTTTTCAAAACATTGTTTTTCTATTTTCTAACCAGCTGAACTGTTAAACAACACACTGAATCCAAAACTCCATGTACATACATCACTGACTTAACCTTGCAGTTGAAATCTCATCCTTCACAGTTTGTAGCTTTTTATTAAGGTTAACAATATAACCATTACAGATGGATTGTTTGCTTTTAGTAGAAAGAAAAATGTGCCTGTGTTTAATTAGGTTTGACTGTAAATGGTTGCAACTAGACTGTGAAGTGTTCATCCTAGAGGACGTGATGTAGGAACATGGCAGTTCCACTTTTGCTGCTGTTATTGTTTGTCTAGAGACACCTTTCCGCAAGACGAAATTCAACATGACAGGATGTCTGTCTGCTCTGTGACATCTGTATCACTGCAATAGGAACCTCCAGAAATTAATTTTTAAATGAAAGCATAAAACATGTAGAAGATCATGAACTAAGGAATATAGACAGTTAAAAAACAAACAAAAAAGGTCTTCCTATTTCTGCATGTTTCTATAGAACTTGCTATAACCATATCCAAATTTCCCCCCCCCCGCCCCCTCATTAATTCAATAGTTTTCATCTACTCAACATTACTTGCATCATGAACTGGACAAATAATTTCTTCTCCACCTTTCTGGAAACTTAGGATTTTTTCACTATTTTTATGTTACCATGAAAATAAAGTGTTAATATTCGGTCATATATATACATATATCAACCACATTTTTTCTTTGATTTTGAGATTCATAAAATATAATCAAATTTAACAGGTAATATAGTAATTTAAAAGTAAAAAATAATTAATACACATTTTAAAAGTTTGGGGTTTTTTAATAAGCAAATAACTCAGTGAAATAGATAAATCTGCTAAAACAGTGAAGAATCACTCAATCTGCTGTCCCCCCTCCCTCCCCCTTTTTTTTTTTAAAAAAAAAATCTGTCTTTTGATACTTCTAATTTCAGGAGAGTGTCTAACTATGCTTCTTATTTCAATGCCATAGTGCTACAGTAAACAATCAGAAGAGGTTTAAAGTGTGATGGAAAGGTGGAGATAGTAAATCTTCTTTACTCCAGTAATGTTTCTATTCCGTCCTACATAAAGTCTTTTGATAGCCTTTGCCATTGTTACATGTTCACTCTGGTCCTGTAACTATTAGCTTGCTATGGCAACATGAGTGATAGATATGCAATGTATGAAAGACAAGGTAGTTCAGGTATGGTTCATTGATTTGACATAAATGATTTTCTTAAAAGTTACATTTATGAAAAGTTAAGTGATGAAACTGAAGGACACATGGACCACAAATCATGGCTCAAAACAAGACAGGGTTTCGAGTTCTATGAGGAGAAATTTGTTTTAGCTATCAAACAAAGCACTTCATAAAGCTCTATGAAAATTGCAGGATACTGAAAACAACTACTCTTCAAAACAAACTTTGAAATGCAACTTTTCGCCTTTATTTATTTCCCTAAGTTCAGGCGAGGTGTTCATTTTCAGATGATTGTGCCCATGCTTCCGCCTCTTCCCAGTCAAAACCAATTCCTACTATTCCATTTCCCTCTAGACTGTGAAGAGTTAAAGAGTATTTTGTTATCTACTGCCTCCATCTACAAAATGGGTGAAGAGATTTTATTATTTCAACTTTCAAACAAAGCCATAAAACATCATAGGCTGAGGGCAGAAAGTAGTTAAGCAAAATTTCTCAAATTGTTAAATCCTAGCAACCTTAAAGCAGATGAAAGCAAGGTGTTACAATGGAAACCTGCAAAACCTAAATTCTTAACTACCATTTATAGGGTTCATTATAGTTAATAGTCAGGTTTATTCCATTGTTCCACTAAACAATGGAATAACCTTCCATGAAAGGTACATGAGATCAATAACAGTAAAAGTATTCAAGACAGGAGTAGAAATTAGTAGGAAATCTCTTCAAGTGAGTTAGATAATTTGACTAAAATATGAAAGACCTGGAGATTGATTTAACAATCAACTAGTCCCACTCGTCTGTGAATGTTACTCCCTAAAATCCTCAGTGAATTACAGACATACTAGTGAGAATAAAACTGCATCTATTTTTGATATTTCCCTTTTCCTTAAATTTATGATATTTAACTTCATGTATTTTACGAGGCATTGTCTATTGAAAAAAATTATACTTCTCTAGATATACTTCAATTCTTTGAAATTAAATTAGGGAATATAAGAGACATAAGAACTACATTGTAATTGTAAACACACACCTATCTCCATGCTGATGAATCGCTGGTAACAATCTATAACGAGCCTTCAAAATGTCTCCTGCTGATGAAGGGATAAGTCTATAACGACTTGACATTACTTGTGAACTAAGGGATGCATTTTTGCATATCTATACGAATATACATTTTTCATTTGAAATTTAATTTTTAAGATTTGTTCTCTAGTTGGTGGGATAACAAATTAGGAGAGAATTATTAGAATTTCTGATCCCATTTTAAAAATGGGACACTACATTTTAAGATACAAAATAAATAAATGAATGAGGGATCCATGATTAAATATATAATTAAAGGTCCTAGTTATTGTTTCTGGTTTTGAAGTGGACCATGCATAGCTACATTTATAAAGTAATTTCAAAATTCTATAGCATTTACTTTTTATGAGGATTTTTTGGTGTGAAATAGATTTTAATATTGTAAATAAAATGAGTCTATCAAAAAAGTGAGTAAGTTTATGAGGATTTTTTGGTGTGAAATAGTTTTTAATATTGTAAATAAAATGATTCTATCAAAAAAGTAAGTTTATATCCATATCTATTTTCACTTTATAAATCGAAAAACATGAAACAGACATCTATTAATTTAAAAGATAACATTTATTGTTTTAATATCTATGTTAAAGACAGTAAATAAAGTGGAACCTATGCCTAAATACACCTTCTAACTTCTAGACTTCTGTGGGGCTTTTTGTACTACAATTAATTTGATTTCTAGGTTAAAATATTACAGAAAAATGATGGCTATGCAACCAGAATCGCTAAGCATATGTGTCTGTTATATGTAATGTAGAAATAAACAAAACAGTATTCTGAACAGGTGGACCTTTAAAAAAGATTCCTAATTATTCTTATACTGTTAAAATTATTTCAATTTTGCATCTCAGCAGATACACATTTGTACACCAGAAACAGGTGTTCATCAAAAGGAGATGATAAAGAGATACTGCAGTCTAGGCTTGGAACCTCGCCTGCATGGTGAGATGACAGATAAATTAGAAAAAATCCTGCTAAACATCTCTCTACACTTCAGAAGGAGATTACACCTTTTTAAATAGGCAAAATACGCAGTTCAATTACTTATTGTCTTGGCATGTGGTTGTGATGAAAGGAGGAGTCTTAAACATCAATAGAGCTAAACTAACTTCCCAGATGGGCTTCAGAAGAGGGAAACCTTCTGCAATCCACCTGCACATAAAGCAACTTTCTTCTATCTGAAAAAAAATAAATGCTACCCCACCCATCCATTCAAATCATCCCTTTATCTTCAACGGCCATTTGATATGCACCTCCTTTTCTTTTCGCCTTCCTAAACCAAAGATGAAAATCTTGTTGAAATAAAGTTATTTGCCTCTGGGAGTACTTCAGTGAATCCATCTCTATTAACCCTTTTGTTTAAGCATCTAAACCTCAGTGGAATACTCATTGTAAATATATTTTTCATTTAATGTGAGAGATTTAACAAAAATGTTGTATCACTGAAAATAACAACAGATGCAAGAAGCAGAGTGGTGGATTGATCAAATACCCATATACACACATTTGTTCTTGGAGTCCTGAAAATCCAAATTAATTTTCTAAGTAAAGCAGTTATTTACTAATGCATTCAAAAGTTGTGATCTGAGATATGGTATATATTGGTATATGTACCACAAATGAAACTGGGGTGCGTGTGTAACCAGATCCAAAAGAAATTTCCAAAAGCTATAAAACCTTTGTAGTTACAAACTGATATCTACATTGTCATGGTTATGGTAGATATGATATGAGGGATGGGAAACAAATGCTCTTCCTACTGTCCTACAGTCTGAATTTGTCACTCTAACTTTTATTATTTGAATACAGAACAATTCGGACATTGTTCAAATCATGATTTTATAGCTGTCAAACAGGTCAGCATGGAATGGCAGGAAAAGTACCTTATTGAAAGAGCCAGGAAGAAAGTAATGAACTTTTCTTTGTGGCTCTGAGGTCCAGCACAAGTCCTGGAATGAAGTTCATTATATGAACTAGCATGTTGCAATTGCAAGATGACCTCGTATGATGTTACTGTTACAAGTGTCCAGGAAGAAAGAAAAAAGAAACCTACTGAAGGCAATGCTTAAAATTAAAGAAAATTTCTCCGGTTATTTGTTATTAGTTACTTGTTATTATGCAGTGTCAGAATCAATCAGTAAAACCCAAATCTTCACAATTCAAAGCAGGTTCTATAAGTGAACCAACATGCACAGGTTAGATGAAATCACTTCATTTTTGCATGCAGACACTTTATTACTGTTGTCGACACATTAGACCGAAAGCAAGCAGCTTGTATCGTCCATTCTAAGCTAGTATATCCTGACACCTCTAAACATGAAAACTATTGAGTGAAAAGAAAAATAACTGTTTTCTGCTGTATACACAGTCATTTTAATACAAATGCCCCCTCCCCACCAAATTCTAGTGTAGGTACCAGGAACGGTTTACTCTAGTTTTGAGCTTATCTTGGTTAGCTGCAGCTCCATGTTAAAGAGGAGACCGGCAATAATCAATGAGATTCAACCCTCGAGCTCAAGACAAGATGCCAACACAGCCCTCAGTTGGGCAAAATTTGGATGCCCTTGATTTAAGCTTTCTAAGCCTCTACAGTTCCAGTTCAGGAGATTAATATAATTCCCATAGCTTACACTTCTCAGAAAATATTTTTGTTTGATGCTCACTATATTATTAATAGAGCTATAGAAACCCCAACTGTCAGTGTTGCAGAAAATGAAACATACTTTTATACAATTCTCATCAAACAGAACCAGAGTGATGTCAACAACATATTCCTCCTCAATAACTACACTTCTAAAGTACTATGATTTCACAGGTAGTAAACACATTTGTGTCCACCTTCACCTAGAAAAGATGCAGCTTCTTCTCTGCACCATCAGTGTAAATGAGAGCATGAAACTTCTTCCATATTCGTCTGCTGCTCAGGACGGTCTGGTTAGCTGTCTTTCAATGGTACAAACAGAGGTGTTCCACCCCTGCTGGTCCAGCTCCTTGCTTCCTCCACTCTAGTATTGAGATAATACCTTTCTCAAGTAGCTTCCCATTATTTTTCAGCTTTTCATACCAGCATCCAAAGCTGTTAGGGGCTCAGCTATTTTTTAGATTTGTATTGTAGCAATGTACATTGACAGCCAAGGTGAACTGTCCTGGTAAGCAGGCAACAGACAGGTATTTTCCCAAAACTGGTAAGCAGGCAATAGACTGCATTTGCCCTGATACTAACAAGGCCTCTGCTTGGAGGCCTTTTTTTTTTTTTAGAGCACTGATCCTAGTCTTCAAATAAGCTGGCTCTTGTACAGCATCAAGTACATATTAAAAAAGAGCTATTACTAAAGTCTTGCATTTTAAAAAGTTTGAATAGTGCTTTTAACCAGCAGAAAGTAATTGCAATGAAGGTAATTGTGTAATAAATATCAAACCAGACTAACAGCAGTACATTGTTATAATACTATTCATCTGGCACATAAATCAGAAAAACCCCACAACAGAGCCAGCGTTGTGTACTTTAAAATGTGTATGTAATAGAATACTGGTTGAATGTGAACCCATTTTTAATAACATTTGCTAATCAGTACATTTGTGTTAATAGAAAACTGCAAACAGCCTCCAGAGTATCAATTTGCAAAGACCCCTGTAACTTCAAATATTGTGATAAGATATAGTTAAGCAAGAGATTGGTCTAACACTATTCAGCAAACAGCTTCTGATTTACAAAATAAGCAAGCCTTATACCAACTAATTTGAACTTTAAAATATTCCCATCTCTGCTTACAACTGAGGTGATTGGGAGTCACCCACTTAAAATTACTATACAGACAGACATGAAGTCTCCTAACTAGCTGGGGAGATCCAATAGCTACATATGTTAATCTTTTCTTGCTCAGTGCATGCGCAACTGAAAACAAACACCAGCCAGGTTTCTTTGACAAACCATGATAGATAAATGTCTTCCACATGCCCAGCTTCCTAGTTCATCATACCTTTCAGAAAAATTGCTTCTTCTATACCAAAAGTGTTTCACACCATAAGAAATGAAAAATGCTATTTAAGTATAATACTGGATAGTTTTGAAAGTATTTTCTTGCTTTGTATATAATGGCACAGAAGGCTATGAACATCACAAAGTTTTGAGTGGATTTAACTGACATTTTGCTTCAGCACCTTAAAAACATTCCACTGGAATTCTTCATAACAAGCACTCTGCTCTCAGTCACCTGTCACTCTGTGTTTTAATCAAATGGCATACACAGAATTAAGAAAAAAAAAAGATCACTAACAACCTGATACCTGCTGATTTCACAACTTTAGCAGTTATTAAGTGGTTTAGAAAAACCCAGCCCACAAACAGATGCTTTCCTTCACCAGATGTTTCTCTATTTGCCAACTCTCTATCAGTCATCCTGACTTTGGGCATTCTCAATTTGTTTGCTTTCTCTTTCCTGAATTATTTTTTCTAGGTATACTTTTAGCTATGCAGCCTTTAGATTAAAAAATTCCTTCTCTTTGTGACAACAGAGGCTTTAATTTTTCTGTAAATATTTATCATCATAAGAGAGGAAAGCCTATAGCATGGAGTTTGTGACTATTTCTAGTTTTCTATGGTTTAATGGTTTGACAGTGTCTCACCTGGCCTGTCCCAAGCTTCATATACCGCAAAAGTCTCCATCTCTTTGGATGACTGATGATCACACAAGCCTACTTCTGGGTTTTTAAAAAGCAGCTCAATCTCCCAGTATTGTTTGGAACCTGAAAGTGGAGTGTGAATGTTTCACAGGGACATTCCTTCTTTGCCCATTGAGAAGCTACTCAGAAGACACTGATGATCAAGCAAAATGAAGAAATGAGGCAACAGCCAAAACAACATGCCAGAGACTGAAGCGGGTAAGGGCTTGGAAGCCATCTGTAGCAAACAGAATGTATGGATCAAACTTCTTTTTCTTAGTGTATCTGATGAAACAGATAAAGACACTCTGCTTCTCTGCCAAAGAGGAGAGCAACTAACATTTTGTAAAAGAAGATTTAAAACTTGAGGAAGGAAGGAAGGAAAAACAGAAGGGAAAAAGGAAGCCTGGGATGAATCGGTTTTAGGTTAATTAAATGATGCATATACAAATCCACACATTAGCTAGAGTTCCATCTTCACAGATTTAACCAGGTCAACAGGCAGATGAAGCAATTTAATTGTCAAATTTCTAGGAGTTTCAGCCATTTCAGTGATTTTCTTTTAACTGAAAAAAACAGGTTTTAGACTTAAGAGACTCTTCCTTTGCCCCGTAATCAGGCATTTTGGTTGTTTTATCTTTTTTTAAAAAATTATTATAGTTGTCCTCTTGCAGCATCAAGTTGCTCAAAAGTTGCATGGCAAAATAAGAGCATATAAGAAATAGCTTTATTCTTACTTGATGAAAACTTTATTTTACATTATCCATTCTAAATTAACCTCTTTTACCCTTTCCTTTCCATACTCTTAACTTTTTTTGAATTTCATGGGCTGTCCCAAGTTGAATCAGTTTCCTAGTATTTACCCTTGGTTCTCATTTACAGAATAGTCTGGTTTGAGCTCAGAGCACTAAATTTAAAGTCCAGATATTATTATTTGCTCCGCATTGAATTAATTGATGACACACCGGGGATATATTAGCATTTTTCTTAAAGATTTATCTGTTTTTAAAAAACTGGGTTGCTACCTGTTCTTTAGGACAAATATTTATAGAATGGTGCTCAGTGATCTTCACATAGTCATCTTCATCTCAAATACAAAAACCCCAAAAAATCCCCACCAAAATTAAGAGGAAAATATATCCTGGAATAGAATGCATAGTTCAAAATGAAAATAAATTAGGGTTTTCTTTTTTCTTAATGAAAAATTTACTAATGATATCCTATCACTTAAAAAAATGCCTTTAAACTAATTTCTCAATTATCCTACATCTTGCAAAATATAGGTCTTTTCCACTCCAAGTCAAAGAAGCTTTGCCATTGATTCAAGTATCATAATTGGAACCATTAAGTCTGGACAAAGGAAGCGCTAAGATTAACCCCAAATTTTGGCCTTCAGTTTTAATTAACAATCTCTACCAACTCTTGGCTTTTACCTTGTGCAGCATTCCATTTACCACAGCTCAGTGCAGAACATAACAGCAAAATGCAGAGCCTCAGTACTGACTGTAAGTTAGCTGTGTTCTACAGCACTGTGCTGCCACTGGAAATCAGACTGGCCTGATGCAAGGGAGTCACATCCACCAACCTAGACTCCATTCCTTCTTAAAAGCTGCTTCCATCCCGCAATCCCAGTTCACCAAAGAGAATGATGCAGAGCCTTCTTCCCTGAAACTGCTAAAGAGCTTTATTGCCTTGATTTACTTTACTGATTCTCAAGAAGTGCTGAAATTCTAGCTATCAACATACTGTGTGATTGCTTCATGATTCTCTATTCTCTTTCTATTTGTTGCAATGTCAACTAACTCCACAAATTGCTTTAGGAGACAAGTTTTCATGAAGCTGCACCATACAAGTTGCACTGTATTTTATTAATCCATCAGGTGCTTGAGCGCCACGCTGTCATGCCAACATCTAGAATACTTTTCAAGCACTGCTCTTTAGCAAATGGGTTGTTTCACAATGTTATTTTTATGATAACATATAGAGTTACTTATCATACAATCTTCATATAAATCTGCTTTCAAAGTATTGTATACATTTGGAAACATTTCTATAACTTTTGATGGAGAGAACCCATTTGCCTTTTGCATTAATATCATATAAGCTATTTAAATTTGACATAGCTTGCTGTAATTTTGCTGCTGCTTTAAAGAAAACATTAATAACACACTTTTAACCGTAAAATGGTAATTAATTTTCCCTACAAGTTATAGGATCCATGCTTGTTAAATAAATAAAATGAAAAAAAAAATGCATCACTGAGTTGATTTGAAAAAGGAAACAGTAGTATAGCCTCATAGGGCCAATAAAATTACAGCTAATCCTTCTGGGAATCCGAATGGCAATAAAGTGAAAGTGAGTACAGATTAACACATTGTAAATCCACTTACTACCCAGCAATGTTTACACAAGGATTTGCCATTCCCTGTTACCATTCGATCAGCACTTAATTGCACAGTTTGCCAAGATTTTACTGAAGAGGTTACTTCCATTTCTGACAAATATAAATCCATTCCTTAAAGACCCAAAATGTGCTTTAATCAGGGGCAAGAATATGTATTGACACCCTATGGATGACAGAAAATCGGGGTGTTTCTAGGGTTTCATACTGATGACATAGTAGAATATGAACAAAATACCAAAATAGCTAAGGAAATACTTCAAGTGCAAATGATCCTGTGTGTTAATGTCCCTGAATTTGAAATGCGGGGGAGTGTGCTTTTCTTGTGCACTTTTAAAAAGCTATTTGCTCGAATCCAAACCAGCTTTTTCCTTACTGCTCACTTATAATACAAACTGCACTCACATGGAGGCCAACAGCCAGCAAAAACATATTTCCATTTTAACGCCTTTAGATGATCAAAGCATCAGCTTAATATAATCAGCTCAAATCCATTTACCAGTGAGCCTACCACTGTGCCCAGGGACTGTTTTCCTTTCCAGCCCTATCTATTCTGGAACAGGTGCTATAATAGTAAATTAATTAGTCTGTGGAGATGCACCTTGTTCTCCATCTCCACAGGCCTCTTGTGGGTCAGGGCCTTGAGGAAAATGCCATCTGGGCAGAGTTTCCCCCAGAGAAACAATCAAAGCCTACAGATTGCAGACTACAGAGGAGGGTTCATATGACAATTAACCTTATTAGTCTTTTTTTTTTTTTTTTAAACGGTTGATAGTGTGTCAACATGTTGGCTCTATAAATAATCTGCTTCACAAAATCATCAGTCCAACCAATTCAAAAGAAATTACTTCTATCTAAAAATCTTCTGAAGAAAGTACAGATCTCCTTGCACTGAAAATATAAAGTATGAAACGATGATTTACATACCAAAAAAAAGTATCACAAAACAATTCTGGAATACTTAAAACTTTGAAAGATTGACAATTTTTATACAAACCCAGAGGGACTTGTGCTATTAATCATTTTGGTTTCTTTTCCCACTATGGTGTTGCCAAATATTCAATTATCAATGCAATCGGAACTAAATAAAACACATTTCACAAAGGATCTCAACATTCCTCTTGATAAAGGCAGTGGGTGCTTAAGGTCTACCTTAAGGCTCTAAAAATCTAGGGCTGAATTTTAGATTTGTGAAATTGTTTTCACAAACAACATTGTAAAGCAAATGAGAATTTAGAAATCTCAAAGGGAATGTAATAGGAAATCAAAATGCCTATTCAATAAAGTTATTTGCATTTTTTTACTGTAAGTTTGGCAAAGAACAGAAATTAAGATGACAAAGCAAAAAGAAGATCAAGAAGTTTAACATTTCAGACCATTACAAAAATACAAAGTACATGTAAATTTATAAATATAAGGTAACAAAAGTAATGTTCTTAATGCATGATTTCAGTGAATAACTCTTTCAAACATATTTTAGTTGGATAAAACATACTAAATTTGCATCATAATAAGAAACAAAGCCAAGTGATTAGTTCCTAAAATGTTTTGATGACTTCTGACTCTCTACTTGTGAATCACTTGAATTCCTCTTATATTTATTTCTTATTCAAGTTACAAAATCATTTTTATAGAGAGACTTTTATTTCCAGTTTGCTATGTTTAATAGCTGAAAATGGGATATTTAGATGGAGAACATAGGTCAGAGTTTGTTCTTAGTTCCCTCCACATAAAAGTTTTCAGTGTCAACATCAAATGAGTTTCCATCTAGAGATTTTAAAAAAATTAAATTCCATATTATTTCAAGGAACTGTGCAAGGAAAATTTATTTATCATGAAAAATATAGAAACAATGTCAAAGCAGACATTAACTGAGCAGTAATTTAAGTATTCATTAATCTGTAATAAGTGTTATTAACAAATAGTTTAAATATTGACATACTGACATACTAATATCTATCTGGAACTACAAAACTTTTTTTTTCTTTGCAGCAGGAGGATGACTGAATGATTAATCAAATTTTAGAATACTATTTACTACCAGGATTCATTCAAGTACTATCTCAACTGTTTACTTGAAACAGAGAGTGTGTTATGGCTCTTTTCCTTGTATCTAGTCCCATAACAGTTTTTTTGAATAACAAAGTTAAAATTCTTATATTTTTCCCATGGGGGTAAGGCTATTTAAACTAACTGCTGATCTGAACAGTGGAAAGCCACCTATACTTAACATTGTGTGCAAACATTACACACATACATATTCTCATTGAAGAAGCATCATTCATAACTGCTAGAATAACTTCCTCTGCACATTACTGAGCTGAAGGAGAGGGCAGAGCAGGATGGAGGATTAACAGAAGAGACAGACTAAAGGAACTCAATGAAGCAGCCATAGGAGATGAAATACAATGTGGGTACTCATTGAAGCAGCTGGAAAAAATGAGCTACAAGGGACTGTATTCAATGAAGCAAGTGCAAGAGATGAGATGTGCTAAAGGGACTAGCAAAAGCCCTCAAGCACTTCCTCCAGGAAAACACACGTCTCCCTCCCTTTTATTGTCTCCCCCCAAACAACAAGCTAAATGACATTGAATTTCCTACTTGTCATTATTTTCAGATCAGCAGAAAAAACCAACACATTCAGAAGAAAATAACAAGTCTTATTCTGACATACTTGATCTCAATATGCTGGAATGACAACTCCCATGCCTCAAGTAATGTTTAGCACACCAGTATCACAGAATTCAGGCAGTAAAACCTACAAGTTTGCCTACTTTTTTCTCCCTAGGCGTCAGCACCTTACCTACCCTCCATCTCTGAACAGATTAAAAAGACCTGCTATATACATCTCAAGTCCGCCAGCAATGGTAGACCTTTACAGATTAATTCTTATCAAGAACATGGTAAAGAAAAACAGTGGCATTTTTTTAGATCTATGGCATGGCTGTGCTAGCAAACAAGCCCATATGTCTTAGAGGCTTGAACCCAAAGGAAGTCTGGAAATACCTGCCAAGGAAGAAATTTTACTTATTTGCTCCTTTTAGAATTTCCCCATTTACACATTTTTGTGTACTGTACTCTGGATTATTCCACAGTGCTCAGATTTGCTAAAATAGCTTTCAAGATTCGAAATAACTAAAGGTATTGTGGCTCCCAACAGCCATTTGGAAAAGTTCAACTTGTAGAGTTCCTTCTTCAAGTCATCACATTTGGTTTTGGTTAACAACTGATACTTGGATCTTTTGTCTTCAAACCAGAAATACTGTCTGCAACTGTCCTAAAGCTATATCTTAAGGAAAAGTATTACAGGTTTTAAGGAAAATAAAGCTAAAATAATTTTGAATTTCTCCGAAGTATTTTTCAGAACATAAATCCGTTGGTATTTCAAATTTCTAATTCTAAAGCTGGTCGAGAAACCTATGGACGAAACTGTTGCATTCTCAGAATAAACAAATGAGAACAATTCTGGCTTGCATTATTCAAGATGCTGCAAAAAGATGCTTTTGGAAGACTTGCCCATTAAGACAATACACGCCCCAGTATTAACTGTTTTTATACTTAAAGTCAGAAGTAGTGCTGGAAGAAGGAATTTTAGAAGGAACAGCTAAAATTTCTAGAAACAGGCTTCTAGAACTACACAGTTCACCAAAGACCACTAAAGAAACTCAAATGTGAAATTGCAGAGTTTTCAACTTACAGCTCAACTACCAGTAAAAATAAAAATGTTAGGAATTACAGCAAATGAATTCAGCATGCTAAAGAATATAATTATGCTACCATATAAATCTAATATGTGCCCAGAGCTTGACCAGCCTTCTTTGAAGATATAGATAGAGGCATCGTGAAGAGCAATGTAGATGAATAGAGATAAAAAACATCTTCTATCTGGCCTCACTGGGATTGGTATGGTCATGAATCTCAGGGAGTGGTGAACTATTAATCACTTTCTCACAACACCAAAAAGGAAAGATGCCTTTAATGAAAATACCAGGCAACAGCTTTTAAACATGCAAAAGATGTATGTTATCAATTGAACTAATTAAACAAGTAATCACCACAAGTAAGTTCTTATTTTCCAAAAGGAAAAGTGACTCAACACTTTCACAAAAGAAAGGTCCCTTCTATTAAATAGAACTGCCTTGATACAGCGTCTGAGCCACTTGTCACTCAAAGGAGAGTATTATGGAAAGAGTCACATGTTACCTAGTTCTCGTTATTTTTTTCTATATGCTACCAAGTGCCATTAGGAACCCAGTTTTAGGCTACATGGAGCTTTGGTTCAACTCATCACATTAAGAAACATGTATATGTTCAGCGGGTTAACCTTGGCTGTCTGCCCCCTCTCCCTCCTTGCTCCTCTCTCTCCTCTCTGTCTCACCTGTTGAGCAGTTTTTGCTATCCCTTCGTAAATTTGTATTCATAGAGGCACAATCAGCATCCCTAATGGACTCTGCTTTGATCAATGGTGGGGCTTTTGGAGTCTCTTCTTACATGGGGCTGTACACCCCCCACTCCAATCTTGCCATGTAAAGCAAATATGTCTCCTAATACTACAAAGATGATGAGAAGAGTACTTCTACAGATGTCAGAAGGATGAATCATACGCATTAAGAGGAGGGAGGTATGCACAAAGACCCAATGAAGCTGATTTCCCTATATGCACTCAACTATAGGGCAAGTCAAAAGACGTGCTCTTCTAGAGATGTCCTGAAGGAGCCTCTCTCTGCTCTCCCTCTCTGCCTCCCCACTGGCAACACAGGAAGCAAGGGGACATTAGTATCAGTATGCTAAGTCTAATTCTTATGAGTAACCCTGTACACGTGGTCCCTTCTCTATAATGTTCAGAATACTTTGAATGAAAGAAACCTATGAGCGCAAGGTTTGAGGAGATATGCAAAGTAATGTTCCATGCCCTTAACAGTCAGGGCAAGATATCAGCTCTTTCTTAATATGATGTCAAAACTATCAGCATATTCTATGCAAAGCTGTTAACCAGCTCAGTATTTGCTAAAAAGGAGACGATTTTCCCAGAGGCAGCAACTTCTACGAGACTCAGAGATGCAACAGGGTTACTAAAGGCTTGCATATTTCAGCCATTCTATCACCTTAAAACGAGAGTCAAAATACAGCATTCTGTATCTCTGTAGTGAATCACGTTTAATTTTGTAAAAGTATGTTTGCACATTGCATCTAAAAGAAGGTAAGTGAACCAGTGACAGAAAGCAGGAAAATTTGTGTGCTCCTGCTCCATTCCATAATTCTGCTTCTCTAATTTCACACATATTTAGCATCTTGTCTAGGGGGCATTAGTATATTTGGTGATGAGATGAAGGCAGCCTAATGCAGGCCTGGCAAGGACTCCCTATCACCAGTCCTCTTGGGTCTGGAGATCAGCATTCTTAAAATATGAGGATTTGATAGAGTTAACGCCATCCCCTCGAGCAGATGGTTTGGAACATTCTGTCAACGCTGCCACCGATTACTGCAAACAGATTCTTGTTATACTGATAGCCCCTTTGGGACCTCAGCAAAGTGCTGGCTAACCTCTGCTCTGAGGTGCAAAATGCAGCGCTTCTGGGGCCCTGGCGGAGCAGTGAGGATGCACGTGCCTCTCCCAAACACAGCCGCTCGTATCTCCGCACTGCCGCTCCACAACCGACCGTTGCTCAGAATGGCAGTAACAGGTTTTATTTTATTATGTTTTATGCTGCTCATTGTAGTCTTGCAAATAGAGACCATTAAATATCTTTTCCCTTTTTATAAAGGGAGTTTAAACTGTCACACCCTAGGCTTGGGCAATGCTGTCACTCCCCTCGAATGCAGCTTCAGCTACCCTGCCTACCTATTCAGTAGCTAAACACTGGGCATTCACAGACTATTTTGAATATATGAAATATGAGCTTATGTATTACATATTCATTAGCAACAGTTTCTGTGCTTCCTGAATAGATATGAGTCAGACTGGAATCACAGTTAACACCACAGCATAAACCTTCCAAAAACTTGTTCCAATTTCTTATTACAGTAATACCTTAATGCATTATCTTTATATTAGTCAAAATATTTAGTTATTCAGCTCAACATCGACAGACACCACCTGATCTTAACAGACTGACCATTGCAGGGTTTTTTCAACATTAAGTCAGATCTAAATTTTTAAGTCTATACTCTTCTTCTAGGAGAAGCTTGGAGTTACCAAGGCTGCTCTTTTGTCCCAAATTTGGTATCTTACATTACAATATATACTGCTAATAGTGTGCGTGCGTGAAGTCCAATTTATCTTCACAGATGAAAATAATTCTGCAAAACAATTACCACTTTAAGAAGGATTAACATGCACTTGAAATTAGGGATGAAGAACTGATTGGAGAAACAGAAAAACTGATGCAAACTTTCATTCTGTCCCTCAGTTCGTGCTTGCACGGAACAGTAGGGCAAAGCTCATAAAACAAAAAACCAAAAGGCTTCATCATTCATGGTCTGGCTGGGTTTGTTTCAGGGAAAGCAGACATATTCCAGCACAGCCAGCAGCATTCCAGCTTCTATCATAGAGGTCACAACATCTGCTTCTTCGTGCCAGTTACAAGCTCAATATAGGCAACACTGCTTTGTAACATACACCCTGGAGCTTCCTTAATGCAAGATCCTCAGGAGAAGCCAGTAGCTTCCAAGATTTTTCAGGAGCGCAGCAAGTATCGGATTCTGAACCTCAAGAGTATGGAGGGCTCACACACCCATTAGGACTGAGGTGTCATAGCAGCAAAGTCCAAGGGAGCCCAAAGCAAAATGGAATGGAAAGGAAAACCCTTGGCCCTCCTGAAAAGCACCACATACAGAAAATACTCATCAGCTTTGACCCCACCTTCTACTCTAAGAAGGAACAGTTATCTTATTGCCCCTGACATCCCCAGCCTTCTTCCTGATCTGCACCAACATGAGAGCAAGATATTTTCGTGACAAACATTAACAAAACAGATGCTGGTGTAAAAACCCTCACATCACGTGCAGAGTCACATAAACAACAGGAAGAGTTTTGGGTTCTACATTTTTTTTTTAAACGCTCACTGACTGTACACTTAGAACTGAAACTAATAAGCAAGAAATTATTATTCTCTGGTGATAGTTCAACAGTTTAGCTCATTATCCTCAGTCTGAGTCTACCAGACAAATATCCACCCAGAGAGACAAGTGAATTCCTTTTTGGCAATCCAGGCAGAGACCAACGGCAGGAAAGCTGAACAAGCTGTGCCGTTAGGACAGATGGTCCTGCTGACACAAAGCTGAGGTATATTAGACAGGTTATACAGCTGTTTGCATAGGAATCGGGTAACTTCAGATATGCCATCAATTTCATTTTAGTATTTCCATGAAACACTGTGTTCATTTGGCCTGGGTCAAGTTAATATTCTTAACTGCAAGTATTTGGACCAGAGACCCTCTTTTCCTATTCAGACACACAGATTTGATACAAAGCGCACCAAATAAGTTAAAAGACTTCCATAATCTCTCATCAACCAGAATCTCCAGGCAATGCTGCAATATGCAATAAAAAATAAATTAAATTTAAACCCATTAAACTTTTGACATGAAGAAAAATATTGCCATTTTGTTGATAAATTTCAAAATTTAAACACACCTACATTTTTTCCAGGTACTCGGTGCACCTATAAGTTATATTTGAGACATTTTATTAGAGGAACAGTCTAGGAGGTTACAGGACAGTTGGTGTCATAACTTGGGAGAAAAAGCTTTCACCATCTGAGCAGGGTGGGTGACAAGTTACACAGCAACACCTGCTGGCAAGTCCACAAAGGAGAACATGTCAGTGTCCCTTGCAGAAACTGCACTTTGCTGGAGAAGCGATAGTATCATAATCACCAGGGGCCTGATCCTGCAAAGCCTCACCCCAGTGCCTGCCTCCTCACTGTGTAATCTCAATAATGTGCTTGGATTGTGTAAGAAGATTAAAATGAGAAATAGAAACAAAGAGGAAAAGGGGCTTAAAGGAGAACCGATATACCGAAGGAGACAGGAATATAAGAAGAGCCAATGTGGCAAAGCTCCTGACAAATTTCCTAGTAAATGCTCGTAGGATTGGACCTCATGATTTTAATTTGTAATAAGAAAAAGAATGTTTTTCAGTCATATTACTGTGGACAACAGAAAGGGTTACTGACTCTTCCCCATTATGTCCTCTTTCTATGATGCTCAGAACACCTGTGTCATTAAGGGCTTTTTGCTTGGATTTTTTAAAATAAAAAAATTAACAAAGTAAAATTTGTTGACAGTCCCCCTAGCCAGCGCAGTGGGTGTTCTACCTATGGGCTGTCACATTTCCCATGTTCATTTCTGCAGGTGCTAAATACATGCTGACAACAACATATGTTACCCGTCTAAAATGTGTGTGTTTTGGTTTTTTTTAACCTTGCAATTAAAGAGTGCTCACAGCTTGAAAAAAAACACAGGTGAAAGCTGATTCTGCCCAGAGTATTTAACATGCACTTGCATTCTCATTCTGTCTTGTGATTTGGGTATTTCCCTAATGATGCACAGGAAGAAAAGTGTGTGTGTGTGTATGTGGAGGGAAAAGAGAAAGGATCCTATCTTCCAAATAATAATTGTTTAAGAATAGTATCAAGTAATTTTAAAAAATGACTGCATGCAGAATAAGCATTAGTCTTCCCTGGAATCACCCTTTTCCCCCTGTGTCTCCTCACTTGCATTTCTGAGCTCTCTTTTTGTTTATTTCCATCTCTTATTTTAATCTCCTTAGTCCTGCCAAGCGTGTTATATGTGATCTCCAAAGGAGTGTTGCCTATACATACCAGTATACAATAGGACTCACCTATTCATCTGTATAAAACTTGGACTTACCCTATTAATTATAGTATCATTATTTTCACCTGTTTAATGTATCAACACTATTATTCATTGAAACCTATACACCGCTCTTCAGGGCAGCACAATATCAACAATCTACATATATATGTGAGTCAGGAGAAAATGGTACACTCCAACACAATTTTTCAAGTTACCATTTAAATAACTGTTCTGTGCAATATACCCAAATACCTTTGGACAGATGAATTAAAATTAGATCATAAAATCAATTAGAAACCACTCTAGAAAATAAACCTGATTATCTGCATATCAAAACCAATGTGGAACGTATTAAAAGCAAGTAGGACTACTTCACGTATGATCAGACTATTACATACTAAAAGAGTTTAAAAAGAAATCAAAGCTACAAAAAAGGTATTTTCTCAGCCTGTTCTACAAATAAGATGCAGTAGGTTTTAGTTCTACTATTTTAGTTCTAAGCAAGTTCGAAACATTGAGACAAAAAAATGTTTCCTTGCTTTTTCTACTAAATTGCAACCTTAAGATAAGATTTTAGTTCCTTACTTGAAGATAAAAAACCCAAACAGAACACTGAAGAGAATGCAAATACGCTTACAGAATTTAAGACAAATTGAACTGCTGTTACCTCCCCTCCTCACGGGTCTGCTGGACTGTGTAACAGCACAGGCAGGCATTTGCATAAGCCAGGAAGAGAAGTCATATATAGCCCCAACTCTGATAGAGGGGTGAAGATGGGGCAGGATTTATTTTGGCATAGCACTGCTGCAGTATGCTGCAACTGATCTTTGGCTTTAGAGGTGATGGGAACATACTGTGTTGCTCACTTTCAGGCATTTATATTTTAGTCAGTTATAAAAAACCAACCAAAACAAACTTGAACACATATGCCAATTATTTGCCTTCACTGAGAACTAAGCCAAAGAAAACTGTCATGATAAAACAGCCCATCTGTGAATGGAGTCTGCAACTCTGAACAACAATTTCAGGGCTGCTTCTTCAGTATTTTTGCTCAGACTCAGAATATGAAAATTTAGTTTCCATACCCAAACTACCCCATTTTTGTCTCGAACACATTCATCCTTCTAACAAACTTTATTAAAGGATGCCCCCCCAAGAAACAACAACTACAACAAAAAAAAACCAGAACAAAAAACCCCACTCTTCACAACATGTAGATCCAGACAATAGAAATATCTTCTCAGCCAAAAAATACACTTAGCAATGCACACTAACATCGAAAAATTTTACTTCGTATCTAATTATACTGGGACTGTGTTCCTGCAGCTTAAAATGATCCAAAACTACATATCAAATATATGAAGTCACATTTTATTAGGTAAAATGATATCTGCTCAACAAATACACGCTTAAAGAAATAGTATGTGTCAGCCACCAAACGCACAGACTCCCCCATTAAACTCTATGCAGAGTTTTCTTAAGTGCTAGATTCTACTCCAGCCCTTACAAAGGGTTAAAATACAGATGCTGTGAATGGAATGTATAATCCTTAAGGCCCTGGAGCATTAAGACATATCTGCTCCTTAGGGTCCATCTCTGTCCATAATCAATTTCTTCCCTTGGAGAACATTAATTGTCTCTAATGATAGCTTTCCATCAATACATCCTTGATCTTAAAAGGCCTGTACAGCTTTTTCCTTTATTCAATCAAATCATCTCTACAATTGCCCTCCTTTAGTAAGATAATACCTTTTAAGCCTTGTATTTTAATATAAAAAAATAAGAGGTAGCAGCAAATTCTAATGGAAGTGCTAACATTTGAGAACCAGGATGATGGCTTCCATTATCCTAAATAATGTTTGAAGATTACGGAAAGCACTGTGTTTCAAAAGGTGGAAACTAATCCCCCACTTTCAAATTATTCCTTGTACAAAAATCTGTTCTGACATTAGGAATTTTTGTGCCCCAACTACAGCATGTATATTTAAATATTTGAATATGAAAGATAATTTTCAGCTCTGGAGGGGAAAAAGCAAATAATTACTATTTATAAGCAGTAAATGCTGAATAATTTGAGAAATTGACAACCTTAAACACAGAAGCCCTGTATTTTTTCATTCGTCTGGTACAGGGGTGGCTTAACTGTTCACTCAAACCACTATAACTCCAATCAGAAGTTCCTAAAATTATTTAATTTCACGATGACTCAAAAACTATCTCCTAGTGACCCACTAATATGCCTTGCTTTCCCCACCCCCTGCTCTTCCTTGTACATGCTTTTCAAAAGGCGTGGAAATTCAATTTTTTGCCATTCAACTGATTTGTTTCCATTCAAATAGAGGATTTTTCTTGCATTTCTTTATCTAGATTGCCCAGCACCAGCCTGTGTTTCCACCCGTATTCTAACACGCTTTTCTGGGAAATGGCACGACTGTTTATAATGGCTCAAGGACCTTGAAATGAAACATTGATGGTACAAAAAGACCTGAAACCACAGGAATTCTTTACTTGGGCTTTTTATTTTTTATATTCAGCGTGCGAGAATTTTGGTGATGCCTCTTTAGTATCACTTTTATCTAAGAGCAACCATGAAGAAGCCTTTCTGCAATAGGCTATCAGCCACCACTGACCATATTAGAGAACCTTCCTCTTACTCAAAAATCATTACATACAAAACCAAATAAAAGCAGGAGATTTACAGTCAGGAAACTCATGAAAAAAATCTAACAAACACGAACCGTGTGGATTTTCTTTTCATTCTCACACAGGCACGGGTATTACGCTGTCTGATGTTCATTTTACTATTTGGTATTTTGCAAAATATTGATGGCAAAAGTCGTATAAGAAAAAAATAATGCTAAGAATATGAAAGGAAAAGAAAAAAAGAAATATAGGCAGGTAGATATAATCAATCCAACAGCTATCAAACCTAAACAAAACAAAACAGGGAAAAAAAGGAGACCAGTTAACAACCTAGATAAGAGATGAAAATTGCCAGTGAGGCAGATCAAGTTTATTCAATGCCCTGATAAGCACCTATTTGCTCTTCCCCATAATGCTCTCTCAGTATTTATAAATTATCATTTAATTATGCTGGCAAGTGGTAATTGTCAAATAAAGCTCAGATAGGCATAAGCCCTCAGGCTGCACATGACAGAAAAATATCTGTTAAAGCTGGGCTGATTCACACGCTTAGGAAATCATTTCCTTTCTTCTTTTTATCCTTGCCAACAAATTATATGAACTGGCACTTTGTGCTTTGTAGGCATTTTGAAGTCTATGCAGATTACAGGAAAGAAAAATTAGTTGTTTCAGTATCTACCATTCCTAAATTATTCTGCTGATTTAAGACACCATGTTCTGTTTCAACAAAAGAGTGGCAAAGATCAAGGAATCAGAGCCTTCCTCTGCTTAGAATTTATGCCCAGGGTCACTTTCAATTGGGTAAATCAAGATTTGGGGAATTATTGAATACTATGCATAATAGATTTGATACAGAGCAACAGTTAAAATATGACATTTATCCCATTAGGATAGAAACACTAGCAATATTTTTTAAAGTCTCTTACTACTTAGATTCAATTATAGACCCATTAAACATTCTCTGATAGACGTAAGGATTTCTTAGTTTACGGCATATGTATCCAACTACAGAAGTCTATATAGAAAAGTGGATTGAAAAGTTTAGTGCTAAATAACAATAAAAGCAGACTCTTGAGAACTTGGAATGTGAGTTTGAAAACCAGAAATATCAGATTTAATGCATGTTGCTAGAAAATATGCTATTAATGCCAAAAAAAGAAAAAGAGAAGTCCAACATTCTATTTTTTTCTGTACAGTTATTACAAGACAGAAAGTTGGAGTGACAGACAACTAGCACATTAAGTCTCTTCCCCAGCAAGTGCAATACTGGATGCTACTTTACATGTCTACTTTTGTGCATTATAGGTCCCCTTCACTGTTTAAAGATTTTTGAAGTACTTTGGCCTTATGGAAAGAGCCCAAACCAAATCTCAGTCTTCCCTTTGAACCTAAGCACGTGTGTGGTTTTTTTTTCCTCTCCCTCATCAGCAGCATTCAATAGAATTTCTCTTGCATTTTTTATGCATACACTAGACACAATTAAATTATATTCAAATCTGAACTCTTATTAGTTAGCTGATGTCATATATAAGGCTTCTACCTGTGATATTGGTATATCCTATATTGTATCTCAAAGCAGTCAGAAGTCATTGACCCTCTGAATCTTGCTGGACCAGCTTGCTGATAAAGGGGGTTAGAAATTTTCAGAAAAATGTATTTTGCTCTCAGACTATCAGTAACCTCCAACTATCATTGTACACATCATACAGTTACCATATACTCAGTACAGAGCAGCAGAATAACTATTTATTATGGCAAGAAACAGTGGGAGAAAGAAGGGGCTGTACAGAACAGTATTCTAACTTGAATGGAATAGCTACTTTTCTTCCAATTTACAGGTTTCATGGCTTCAGTCAATGAGCAACAGTGTGTACGGACTGCTTCACATGGATCCTGTTGCTTCAGAGCAGCTGTAAAAGCATTGCTCAACAACAAGCCTTTTCTCATTACTGAAATGATCTACTGCCACTTCCCCTAGTCTCATGAAACACATCATCTTCCTCAGGAGACTCACACAGAGAATTAGTGCCCCAGGGGTTAGATAACACAGAGGTTGGCCAAGCATTGTAATTCACAGGTTACACCAGATGTTCAAGTAGCAGATAGCCAGGAAGTATTTACTGGTGCTGTTGAAG
This sequence comes from Hypotaenidia okinawae, assembly GCA_027925045.1. Classification (NCBI taxonomy): domain Eukaryota; kingdom Metazoa; phylum Chordata; class Aves; order Gruiformes; family Rallidae; genus Hypotaenidia; species Hypotaenidia okinawae. The sequence continues at coordinate 19,721,664 of BSDF01000010.1, forward strand.
CCATAACAAGCTGATATTTTATATTCAGCATAAGCAGCAAAGTAGATAATGATTCTCATAGGAATAGCTTTTAGTCACACTGATCTACCATAAAAGCTACTGTACAGCTATGTAGTCTTAAATACATACAAGACAGTTTTGAAGCTCCCTACCAATTCCCAGAAATAGATGTGGGAAGCACTAGTCATTCTATCAAACAACATACTTCATACATGGAAGAAATAGGAAAAACTCAAATGGGAACACTTCTTCATACATAGGTCCTGCATTGAGAAATTCCAGACATTGATTCCTGGAGGGAAGCGTTACATCCTAGTACCTGGACTACAGGTACTGTGAAGCAATGCCAGATCAGAAGTTTATGCTTGATACTATTTCTCAAGGACAATCTGGATAAATTTTGCCTTGGTAGCTCTGCTCCAGATCTATAGGATCCCAAGAATACATTGGCTGCAAAGTCAAATCAAAAGATAGACCATCACTGAATGTATCAGTAGAAAGGCTTTAGGATCTTGGATGTGAACACTATTTTATTTACCCAAGACTATAAAAACATATAAATTAACCTGCCTAACAACGCTTATTTCAAGTGGTATTTTTTGCAAAGGACATGCTATCTTTACTAAGCAGTGAACTGAGTTTTATATGTAACTGCTTTCATAACACCAGAGTACTGAAGTAGCTAAAGAAACTGTTACACAGTTGACAGAGAAAGATAATACGGGAAATTTTGGTGAACTGTAATACTTACTCTGAAGATTTTGTGCTGACAGCTGGCCAAAAAGTTTTTCCTTTAAATGACATTTTTTTTCCCTGAAAATCTTTTCCTACTAAGGTTAACCTCCCTGGAAGAGCTTTACAACCAAGGAGGTTGTAAAGAACTACATATCAGACTAGGAGATGAAGAGGATCTTCACACATCTATTCTCCTTTGACTAATTTGAGTTTTGCTGGTCTATCAAGTTACTTTTTGGAATTAGTAGACATTCCATAAACAGGAAAGTAGGAACCAACTCATCTTTCAAAAATATTCCGCTTATCTATATGTATTTTTTGCCATCTTTAATCATAAAGTTGACTGTGGAAAATGCATCATGTTGCCAATCATAAAAAGCAGCACAGTGAACTTGGAAAGCTTCTGCTCTAGGGGAAGTCTGCAAACCCACAATCTTTTCTATTAGAAAAGAGTATAATGCTGTTGCTGTCAGAGTTCTTGTGTTTATGAGCCTTTGCTGGTACAATAATATTTTTTTTGCATTTACACAGCATGTAACATTATCTAAAGTTACTACTGTAACTACTGTTCTAGAGAACAACAGCATGAGGAACAGAGTCCTCCACCATGCAAATTACTACTGATACTGCTCAAACACAGGAATTTGTATTATAACAGACTTCCAACCCAGACCAAAAAAAACACCTGAAAGAACACTTCTACTGACCTAATCAAGCTTCACTTTAAGCTATCTTTTCTCCAGTCAAGGATAACATTGTACCTATAGTTGCTGGGAGACTTCTCTTCTGAAGTCCTCTGAGTAAAGGGTATTTTCATTTTTAATCCCTATTTAAAATTAGGTTATTGAAAACTACAATTTAGATAGCTTATGAACAAATTTTTTAACTTTATTTGATTATGTATATGCAAAAGCAGCATTATCATTTAAACTGGAAGTACACACTGGCATATCAGTTTTCCTGGAAACCGCAGCTATTTTATCATATGTTATATTCAGCATCACGTTAGCTGCACACTGTAATGTAATTAGTTTCCTTGCTCATGGAACAATTTACTTTTTTCTTAAGAATTAATTTTTTATTTTGCTCACAGACTGTTCCCACTACTGTAATCTAAGGTCCTTCATAGCCATTCTTGCAGGGCATTCCCAGGAGGCAATGGCATGTGGTGCCACTACTACCAGAAAACAGAGCGTGCCTACTGGCTGGCCACTTGCTGCCAAACAGGATGTGCCAGGATGCAAATCTGCTCAAGTATGGAAACACATTTGAATTTACTTAACTTGCCACCAATCTTCACAAAACTTTTAGGACCACAGATTTGATACTTCTACTTTTCTTTCTAATCTGGTTGAGTTTAGCTAATAAGCGTCAAAGGTACTGTGCAGAAATACGGGCAGACACAGTGAGAGGCGGTGTCCCTGCACAACAGTAGACCAAGCTACAATTTCCTAAGAGGTTCACATCAAGTGATCTGGAAACAGCTTCTTGCTTTGTTATTTATACTGTGAAGATTACTCATTTGAATTCAGAAAGTGCTGAGAGACCCCAAGAAAGAAAATGCTGTGAAAGGACTAAGCATGTTTATCAGTCTGTTCTTGTTCAAAATAGGGCATACACAAACAAGTCAGACAGCGAAGGCATCTTTATGAGCAGGAAGCTGGGATTCCCAGCCCTCTGCAGAATTACAATTACATCCACAGTTAGGTGGCTTGGGCAATCATGAATTTTTCCTCTTGCAGGGAGGAAATTCAGGCCATGTTTCTTACTGTTTCAAGCTATCTAAAATCTGCTAACAGTAACAAAGCACATATTTCTCCTTCTAAAGAGCAGAACTGTCTAGTTCCACTTTCTCTGAAGGGTGTTACCTTGATATAAAAGATTTTCTTTAATTTTAGATCTTCAAAATTCTCATTTGTTTGCATCAGGTGTGGCCAAGAGGAATTTATGCAAGTCTTCAGGTGCCACTGGAAGGCTCAACTCAGCACAGCCAGACAGCAGGACTAAATCACGAAAGACAAGGAGCTTAGGCAAAGGTGCAGGACAGTTTCATGGGAAGGTCCAGTCATACCAAGAGAAAACTCAAGAGATGTGTGTATGAGATGAGGTCATTTGGGACTGAAACTGTCAAGTTAAAGGATGTTATTACCTTGCATCTTAGCAAGGAAGTTATACACTGCGTCCTTTAAGCCAGTATCTCCTCTTCAAGTTTATTGTCACTCCGTGAACAGCAGGAAAAAAAAATTCTGATTTTTATGTGAAATGATAAAAAAAAAATTTATGAAATATTGCTCGGAATTGATGACATTTCTCTCCCCTTCATGTTTCTTCCCTCCCACTCTCCATGTATTTTTCACATAATCTAATTCTTTTTATATTTTTATAGTCTTTAGCATCCTGCAATTACCTAAATTATGAAAATACATAAAATATATTTAGCTAGGAAACTGTTGCAATTTGCCAACATTGCTTATGGAAGAATTATTACAAACTGGAAAGTACTTGAAGGACAATACAAAGCTGCTTCATAACTAAACCAAATTTAACAGCTTCTTCTCTAAAATGTGTCTTGATTTTTTTCATGTTGGAATTGAAAAAAATTTTTTTGCTCCCACAATTATAGGCTAAGGGCTGCATGGAAAACACAAAATATTAAGAGTTATAATTAATTTTGAAAGTATTGTTTCGATACAAATTTTTGTACTCAACTTAGTCTGCTAGAAAAAAAATGTATCCCTCATTCCATGTAAATTGCTTTTAATGTTTCATTAGGAAACTACTTGCTACCAATAGAGCAGCACTGAAGAAGCTGTCAAATTTCTAATGCAGCTTTTCCATTTTAAGAAATACAAACTGGTGATATTTTCTCTATCATCTAATTCCTACATTATTATACAACAGGATGTTTATTAGTGTTCTTCAAATGCATTCTGTGCTGAACTCCGTCTTCAATTAAATATTCAAAGAAACTGTTAAGATCATCCAATCAGATCTCTTCTATAGCCTGGGCCATATAATTTCAGTTATTCCTGTACTGAGCCAAATAATGTGTGTTTGTGACTGCCTCATCTCTTCCCTCCAGAGAGAGAGCATTTTCATAGCATCCTTTCTTTTCCATTAATATCCTTATTAATATATCTTCTTCTTCACTCAGGTTTGGTTTCCATTGTGACATATCATTTTGCTTCAGTAAGTAAATATATAAAACATATATCCAAAGTCAGGTTTGAAAGCCACGTAACAACTGACCTATTACAAACAATGGGTCTTCTACAGTGGATAGCTTTGCCAGGATTAGTGTGTTTCGATGAGATAATCAACTATGCATTTTGTGACCAGCTCACTCACATCCTGGCAAAATGATCTTGCTGGGAGGCAGACTGCATGCTTCACTACCAGGAAATGGACAATGACAGATAGTCTGCATTTCCATTTACACGTATCCTTAATTGTTGTCACTGAAAAAGACGTGCCAGATACTGACACAACAGATCATTCAAAATAAGTTATGTATTCATGTTAAGCGTTATTTATCTAGACTGCAAAGGAAAACAAATATTGCTCTTTCTCTCCCCCTTCCTAATTAGCCGATTGTTTCAAATGCTTTTTGTTAGGGATTCAGCAATTTATGTTCTTTAAGCTTGTCATAAAGATAACGCTTATTATGAACTATGCTAAGAATACAGTCCTAATTCAGATTCCTTTCTTTTCTGGATACACCATAATGAAGATGTTTGCAGGATTCATTTATTTTATTCTGTCCAGGGAACCTCATGAAATGTATTTAAAAATAAACACAATAAAACACCCATGCTCAAAACATCATTGGCATTTTTTTGTGTGTGACATCCTAATAACAGTGATATGGAGTCCTGTTAAAATTTGGTAAAAGAAAAAAGCTGCATTAGCAGATAGGAAATTGGAAAAGAATAGTCTAGCTAATGCTATTTAAGAAAAGCTGAAAACTCTGCTATAAAACAACCTAATTAAGACAGCTTCTAAAAGGTAAACAAAAGAAGCCCCCAAATCCCTAAAGATTAGAGATTATGAAAGTAACTTAAAAATAATTGCATAATGAAAGATAGCAATTTCTAACACTGGAGACCCTCTGAATAAAATTAATTTATAATACTGTGATTATAATAATAATGATTATTTTGAATAAAAAAAGATTCCGGTCTTTCATTTCCTGAGCCAAGACAGTCATCTTGACCACACCATGGAGGGAACAAGGACTTCTTCAACAAGGGAAAGGAGCTGGTCTGAGCCCCACATACCAGCACTCTCACACTCCATTCTGTCCCCTTCAAACTTCCAGTGACAGTTCCATCAAAACCTGAAATTAACAGGTTTACTGAGGGTCTTAAATTAGAAGTCTTGCCAGCCTGAAGGTAGACCTACACTGGCTGTATATAATGCATGAATAAGAACACAAAAACGTGATGTACATAAAATACCTGCTCTGTATTAATCAAGGACAGTAAAAAAACCCCAATCTCATGGCTTTAAAAATAATATAATCTAGCTTCACTGCATACTTGCCACAATTCTGATTTTTAAACTACATTGCTTGGGTAAAATTGCTTTTCATGACGATCAGTGAAACAGCTTATTTCCACAATTTCTTACAGCCCAGTAGGCAGGCCTACCTCTACAGCCTTGTTAATTATGAATCCTTTCTGCAATGCTAATAGATTATTCCACTTTGAATGAGCATCCAAAATTATTTAGTAACACCTTGTTTAATATGACAGTTTTGCGATTTTACATATGAAATAATTAATTGCTTAAAAATGTGTAAACAATAAAAGAGCCTTCACTTGTGGTATCAGCATAAGCTCCTTTACCAGCATAAGCAATACGGTGGGCAAGTCATTAATTTCTTTGTGGCTTCTTTGGTTTGGTTTTGTTTGGGGTTTTTTTTATTTCTGGTTTTTTATTTCTTGGGGCAGGGGGAGCAATTCAATCAGCATCAGTTTAACTATATCTCCACCAGGTCAGTACACACAGGTATACTATTGATGTGACAACAGATGGCAATACAAATGAATTTTGCACATATGCAATATAAACCTACAGTCAGTATCAGTCTATAGCATGTCTGAATAAGTAAATTTTTTTTAATCTTTAGAAAGTGAAAACAAAATACAACTTAGTATGGATTTGTTTTTATTCTCACCATACTTTGACTGCAGAATCTTTATTCTATCACCACAATAAATGGCCTGACTTCAGAAATGCTAAACACCTACCATTCTTCACCCTTGGGAAAGCCAGATTTCTTACAAAGGGATTCAGACATCTAACTTCACACATGTACATTCTTGTTAATGCATCAGTCACCTCCAAAACCAACAGCTTCTGCAACAGACTATTACACTGTCGAATCCAGTTTCTGTTCTATTGGCATGAAGCCGATTCTGGCCTATTCCAAATTAACTGGAAATTAGATGACCCCACTTCAAAAGCATTTGTGCTGTGTTCCATGGCAGAATGAAAGGTTTGTAACTGTAAGTAAAGTTCTTAGCAAAGTGAATAATATAGAAGCACAAGGCTCAGATGAGAGACTGTGTATTCTCACAGTCATATAGATGCATTTTGCTCTCCTGTCACTTCGCAATCCCTTTTAAATGAAAGATGTGGAAATAAAACCCCCTTGAAAAAGCAAGCCATTAACCCTTGCCTCAGTTTACCCAGTTGCAGTGTCTTAGGATAAAATATAGGTGTATTTTATAATGAGAGAGCATCAAAGATTTCCCTGTTTCTTTTTTATTGTTCTCTTCTAGTGTTAGGCAAAAGGCTTTTGTAGAGCACTCAAATGTACTCTAGGAACAGACAGAGGACTTCCTAAATTGGTCTAGACAAACTTACTGCTTCCAGTTTACTGACCCTTTTTAAGTGGCTTAAAATTCCTGTGCCGTTTCATGAGTAACCTAGGGAAGGAAGGATGAGTTCATCGAACTGTATGCCTCGTACCCTTACATGACTCAACAATTAGATACCTAGCAGTCCCTAGTCTGTTCCAGGCCAATTTATTTTTACTCAGCAATGCAACTAGCTATTTCCCAGTGTCACAAACACTGTCAAATAAGTTAATGACACTAAAACTCTGTGTGAATTGCCTGTTATCCATTCACTGCTCTCAATCAAAATCATTAGGACACACTAGCAAAGCATGGAGGTTTATAGACAGATTTGCATTTACCCACCTTTCTTAGAACCCTTAGATCAAAAGTTTGTTACACACAGACAACTTCCCTACAGCAGAGGAAAATCCTTTTCACTATGCCTGGCTTCCATCTCACCGCAAACAGAAACATAAACCAACAGCACTTTGACGTAAGAGTGCTCCTTTACAGCCCAGCCCCTCCTGATCCACTGAGGTAAAACAGATTGCAGGACACAGTCATGTCACATCTCATTTTGTAATAGGTTTCCATGAAAGCCAATTAATGGCACATTATTACAGGTCCCATATTCCATTTATCTGCATATTGATTACAATATGGTTATGATATCAATATAATTACTCATTCTATATGTAATAGGCATTTTAGAACATATAACAGTGTAATATTGCAACTAAAGGCAGTCTGGAGTATAAGTCCTGAAAGTATGCACAGATATTTTAAAATTTATTTTCCAAGCCCAATTGTCTCACTGCTCTGGCTACCTCCATTATGTTGAGGTAAAAGGCAACACTCACCCAGGCAAGGTCACAAGAGTCCTTTATGAGAAAATAGCGCGCCACAACCTGAATCACAACTGGCGAACTCGATGCAGTCCTCCATCGGAACCAGACAACTCTCCACTGGCTTAAGGGCAGAAAGCACCAGAAAGGTGCAAGCCTCCAGACTCCTCAAACATGAGCATGCTATTTCTGCAACACTCTCGGGCTGACTACATTAGAAACAAGAGAACACCACAAAACAAACTCACATGTAATTCCTCACATCATTACTGATGGACGAACCAAGTCACCTAAAAGAATTTTCCCATTCATTTAGCTTTGCATAAAATATCCAGCCCTTATGGTGAAAGAACAATACAAATGGATAATCAGGTGTATTGATTTCATAATGATTAATGGATATTGTACAGTATCTTCTTTGCACTCTGTTTTCTTTACACAGCCAAGGCTTCCACTAACGTCACGGGGAGTTTCTTGAGTGAAGAATGCTGGACTAGGTAATTGTTTTTGCACTTAAGGGCATCTTGCTCCATTTGTTTTGTGCATAATAAAAGCTCATACTTGTACAGTAATTTAGCATTTCTGAATAAACAGAAATTGTGATTCATAATTCTCTATCTTCTTGTCCTCGTTTCTTTAAAGAAAAAAATTGAGTCACTGTTGTTTAATCCGATAATTATGCAAACACTAAATCTTACACTGGAGGAGAAAATGTTAACACATATTGAAAAACCAAAATGCGTAGAACTATAATCTGTATGATAAAATGCATTACTCTGTTTAAAAGGATTGTTTTACAGAAGCAATTAACAATCAGCAATCATATAGTTCAGACCGGTGTTTTGATGCCATCTGTTGGAATAAGTCTTCACATTCCCTAGAATGAAGCTATAATTTTCTGTTTATGATTTCATTAGATGCATAGAGTATAACAGCTACAAAAAGAAAGAGGATTTTACTAAACACTTTCATTTTAGAAAGAGCTGCTCTAAACAGTTCCATTTGACACAAATCTTTTCCTAAGAGGAGGACAGAAAGCCAGTAAATTTGCAGTCACTCCCAGAACTCTGTAACACATTCGGGTGTTTAAAGAAACATTTCAGAAGCTTTATTTCCTATTAGCAAATTTATGAAAAATTTATTTCACAAGCATGACACATTTCAGTGGAAAAACTGTAGTGGAAAGAGCTCAGAAAAAAGGTAATTTTTGCTCCTTTCTAAAAATTGTAACAGTTTTTCCAGTGGAACAGGGTGTTATGTGTGTCATAAAGGTACATTTTCCTGTTTTATTAATTCATTAAATACTGGATTAAATCTTTGGGGTTTTTTTAATACACTAGGGGGAGCTAGATCACTGCATTGTACACAAACAATTAGCTGAAAGTTTAACCCTCTAAAAACGTCTTTTTAAATCGACTTATAAACACCTCTAGCTGATAAACACATGTATTTCTGTGTGACAGCACTGCTACTGAAGTCTCTAAATATACCAGGGATTATTAAACAAATAATCAAAGCTGTAGAAATAAATTAAAATCACTATTATTCTTTTGAAAAAAGTATTTTATTGCTATTATTATAAAGCCTGCTCTAATATATTTGAAAACGGCCTAAAACAATTCTCCTTCTACGACTACCACACATCATGCAGATTCACCTCGATAACATGACCACTGTACTATTTATTCAACAGTAGCATACATAAGCAATGCTGCTACACTAAACACTTCACTATTACCTTTTCCTTTTGCATTATTATTCGGCAATTACACAGGATGTTTGTCTAAGAGTATAAGGAATAAACTCTGATTTTACATATCATGTGTCTGCAAGTTTTAGAATGCACCAATTTGTATTTTTTTTTTTCATTTTTAAAGACTCTAATCAGTTTGTGATAGCAGGAAAATATCTTTCCTAAAAAGAAAAAAAGACTTGATCTGGTAAATCATTATTTTAATTGTTGATTCCTTTCAAGTATTATGGTGAAAATTGCCCACTCAGCTGCAGCTTTCAAAAATCAAGAACAGGCTAGCATACATGGCTGAAAAATTTTGCCCAACTGTTCAGTCTTCAAAAAACCCAACAACCCCCAACACAGTTCCACAGATGTCAACAGGATTCCTAGAATGAGAGAAAACTACTTATGGAGGGTTAAAGGACCCACAATGGCAGGTGCCAGGCACTGAATTTCAGATGCTGAAAAAGAAAAAGTGCAGTGCTCTGATGCTACACTAATCTGCTATGTCTGAAAACAATTAATTTGTTTAAAAATAGGTTCCAAGTAATGCCAAGTATCTCTTGTTCAAATATAGATCTGGTTATTCATTCCAAGAAGTCAAATATCATGTAAGTTTTTTACATGACTGAAGTTAAATTCATTATACAAAAGGGGAAATTAGCATTTGTTCTACTTGTAAGCATAGATTTTATTTCTTAAACTAAGACCTCGAAAACATGGTACTTTCATGTGTTTGCCCTTTCAGTTGTATACTCAATTATCTTTGTTTTCTTTTGCTATTTACCATATTGTTGTAAATGCCCAGACCATGATGTTTTTCTAGCATACATTTTGCAAGAATAGGGTATTTGACAAGAATGCTTCAACCTTATTGTCATAAATAAATGCATTTTAGTACTAGAAAACACTTGTAAAAGTAAGCAACAATAAACAAAATCTTAAAAATTACTTTAATTTTACTATTTTACTTCTTCTGAATGCCCTACTCATCACATGCTTTTTTTTTTTTAAACTTTGCCCACCATCTGCCCTGTATGTCATGTCATTAGTATTTCCAGTAGAAAACTCCAGTAGAAACTCATAGACATTGCTTTTAATATCCTTATTTAAAGATGCTGGAGGGAAAGGGCCATGGATTGAGGTCCATTTGGTCTGGCCTTGCTTAGTCATTCTGGGACTGCAATGACAGAAACATTAGCAGAAAGGAGAGTATAAAGCTGTTACACAGCAGATACTATCTCTTGAGTAGAAGCAATGTTTTACCAGGTTGGTTTCCTTGTAACTAAAATTCAACTCAACTGAATCTGAGACTGTCACCCTTAAAATACATTTACAAGTAGATTTGATCTAATCTTTGTGATACAGAAAAAAATCTGACATCACAGAGAGAAAGATATGCTGGGAATATTAAAGAAATAATACAGCACTTGATTAACAACCATGAATGAACGCCAATGAGAGAAGAAATCTGTAGAACTCTTCAGACCAGTGTTTCCCTGGATAACATTTCTCCATGGCCCCCATAGTGTGTCACGCTGACAATTAGAGAAATATTTGCATAAGGAAGCAGTAAGAATGTTACTATCACTTATTTTCCCAAGCTGCAAATACCCTAGATGTATATAGACCAGATGACACGTATGCATTTTACATTCATTGCTGTCCTGCCCTATCTCCTCAACACTACAGGCAACGTTTCTCAAATTCCACAGGATGCACTTGTACACTCTATTAAATAAACAAGCTCAAAACTTTGACAGAAAATCATGTACTGATGGCAAAGAGGTGGCAAGTATTTTTCAGGTGGAATAGCTGATATTTTTTCCTGTGCTTGTGTGAAAGGAAATGTTTGAAATTTCAAGAAATCTAGTGACTGACTGATTGAGCCTCTCACCTTTTTTCACTAAAATAAGATTAAGGTAATTTTCACATCTTAATTTGCTAGCAAGAGTAAGTAGTTACTCAACATATTAAGGACAGAGACAGCAGGCTGTAGGGACAGCCAAATCAGATTTCTTTCTAGGGCAAAATACAGAATCAGTAAAGCTGGTCCTGCATCAAGATGTTTTGTTTTTTTCAGGCATTCATAGGTCTATGAACTGCTGAATGAACTAATTGCAAAAGTTTTACTACTATGAGATTTTATTGATTGCATACTGTATCTCACTGATAAGTGTTCTAACTTTGCAGAAGCGTAAATGTTACAAGGGAAGAGAACACTGGTAGCGTCTATCATGACAGTGCTGTAATGCCCAGCTACTCAGAAAAACGTAAGTTAAGTTCTTAAGTTCTCTGATGAAACAAAATACAGTTTTCTCTCTGCAGTTCCACAATTAGGAACTTCTCACAGAGCAAGCAATAAGAGTATGTGACAAAAAAAGCTATTTTAAACAACAGTTTGAAATGAGTGATATAAAAATCAGTACTGGAAACGTATTTTGATTCTAGCCTGAATTTCAGTTCCGTTTGGAATGGTGGCTCTGTTAAGCATCCTTTACCAACAGTAACTCTCAACTATCAGTAAGTCTCTCACGTAGCTTGTTGCATGCTGGCCAAGTCACTACCTGACTTTTGGGGCAGGGAGAAGATAAATTAAAAAACAAACCAACCACACATTAAAAAATCTCATATTGCCAGCCAAGTTTAAAAAAAAAAAACACAACCATATGAAGTACTTCAGTAAAGCTGAAGTATGAGATAATTGATTTAATAATTCCTTACTACTAGCACTATTTGCTTGGTGCTATGTCCAAAGGTTGCTTTTGATGCCTTTGCCTCAGCTTGATGCTAGGGGATCACGTTTTGCTGCTTATTTAATATTAATCTTAAGTACATTTTGGAAAAAAAAAGCTTCCAGAGATACAGCCCTACTAATTTGCATTCCTGACTCACAGAAACTAATATTTTCTTAAAACAGTGGTGCATTACCTAACTATGACTCCTTGCACAAGAGTGAAATTTTTAAATTTTTGCCCTAGCTCACAAACTTCTACTGCCAATGCTTCACTTCCCAGATTTTCCTAGGGATTTCTTGGTTAACCATAAGATGAATAGGCGTTCAATGGAAAGAGCATTACAAACACCCTCTCAGAGGATAACTGCATGCTGCTTGCCACCATACTGCTCTTCTGGAACAGATGGTTATAGGCATTTAATGCTGGCTCATGCCAAATTAAACACACCTTATCGCACGGAGCATTTCTCCACTGTGATATCCATAATTTCTAAGTCCTGGGTCACAGTTTATAATTTTGTAAACAGAATGATGATACATAGCAGGCATGGAGAGTAAAATCTACTCACACATGCTATAAAGGAAGAGAAAGAGCTGGAAAAACCTCCCCGACCCTACACATTAAATAGCATTTCACTGAAATGTGAAGGAAAGTATAACTGAAAGCTAGCAGCAACAGTTTCATTGTCTCTTTTCCTGAGTTCTGTTTGAGAAGTAGAAGGCAATAGTTTTACTTTAATAAAAGCCAGTTCCAAACAAACTTGGTTGTTAGAAGGAGATTCTGATTTTTGTTAATTCAAGCAAAAGTGACAAGATTAAAAAAAAAAAGGAGACTTAAGTTTTAATTCTTTTTTTTTTTATAAATTAGGAATAAACTGCTTAGAAGCTTTCACAGATTTTAACACCGTATCACACTACAGCATATCAAAGCTTTATCAACATGACTGGCCATGTTATCTTTTTCTAAAACCATAACTCATTACTAATTAGCTTTATTCAACACCTATTATGGTAAAGGACAGTCCTTTCCACTGATGAGAACATGTCCTGGATAAGGTGGAGTTAATGAGCGAGTTCACAACACCTACTATGAATTTTGACTTTGGTAATAGACAAGGGTCTCTTTAGTTGAAAGCAAAAAATTCTAGTTTCACTTTTAAAACTTTTCAGTGTATGAACATTCACTTTAAACAGCTTGTATTACCCTGACGTCGCCAGCCTCTCAATGCCTCTCAATACTGGAAGTAAGAGAAGGCATCCTTACACAAACTAACTGTAGGTTTACAGTTTACTAGTCCAAACTTTCATCGTGGGGCATCAAATATTCCTGCCTGGTAGAGTGAATCCATCAGCATGAACTCATATATACGTATATATGACCAAGTCTTATTACTGGCTTTAATTTAACTAAGGGATCTCTTAGAGTATGTGAACAACTTTAAACGGGTAAGTAGATTGGTTTGTACTTCAGAAAGATAAAATAAAGCTCCAAATTAGAAGACTGAATTCTATTGATTTGAGTATTTGTAGAAGCTGCTTAGTAGTGATGGAATCCCACTAAGTGTATAATCTCCCATTATTCATCTTAAATATCATTTAATATCTACAGCAGCTCAAAGTAAAATTAACGAAGTTGTCTCAACCTAGTCCCTGTCAGACATCTATCAGCATAAACAAACTGCATACTGATGATATTCTATGCTCACAAATGACTTCTAAAATCAGATTTATACAGACCAAGGTGTAATCTTTATAAATCAGCTTTTCTACTGTGGATATTTTGGTTTTGTGGGGGTTTTTTTTGTTGTTGTTGTTGTTTTGGGTTGGGTTTTTTTTTTGAAAGACACACTCTCTCAAGTGTGTTACAGCATTACACAATTTCTTGTCCACATTTACCCACATTTCATACACTCAGTTTCAGTAGATTTGATATCTCTCCTATTATAAATTAGTTTATAAAAAATTAGTTTAAAAGAAAACTGTACTTATGACCTAATGAAAATATAAGAAGTCAATTTTAATGGTGACTACCACAGGCAGAAAGAAATGAAAGCCCTAGATTTTGTTTAAGAATTGCTAAGATTGTAACCACTCATATGTACTCTCTTTAAAAAAAAAAGTGAATACATGCATTCAAGCGACTACAAAAATATCACCAAAATGGAAATTCTAATCAAAGGTGTGTATATCACCTTTAACTTCTGACTCTTTGTCCAGAATATCTCAGAAATATGAGTGATCAGTTATTTTAGATAAATAACAACAGGTTAGGTACTTGTTGAACCAAGAACCATAATCAGCCCAGCCTGTTCTTACCTTATTAACATACAAGTTAACAAACATGAAATATAGGTATTTTTAAGACTACGTATCAGGAAATGTCTGTATCAAGCCCTTTCAGTTCGGTATTTGAAGAGACTTTAATTTCTGCTTGTTGACAGGATGACTCGTCTCCATACAGATTGGCACAGCGCTGTTTACCTTCCCTTTTTCTATTGACAGAAAGAAAAACTGAGCTAACTAATTTTCCTTAGTCAACACAGCCCATCTTTTCCTCGAAAACTTTATGGATAGCAAGCCTTCTCATTTAGCAGCTAAACCAGAAGAATATGTCAATAAACATAAAACGTACCCTACTCTGACAAGAACTAACACAGACAAGATGCAGGCGTTGCAATTGGAAAAAAATCTCAAGGAACTTAGTGTTCAGGCTACAGGGGACAAATTCCTCTCCCAGTTACACAAAGCATTTGCTTACAATAGAGTTTATTTAAGGAAACCAGACTCACGCCTGATGGCCGCTGGTCTAAGTAATGCCAGAACAGGGCACTGAAATTGCATCTTTTCCTTTGGAGCACAAGTGAGTCTTAATATAGTTTTCAGTTGGACTTGCAGCTCAAACACCATCTAGCTCCCTCCCCCAAGGTTTCCAGGAAAAAATGCAGACCAAATGGAAGTCTCATAACATACATCACACATGTAGGTTTAAAACCTCAACTGAGACATTTATCAAGCTTTTAATTTTGATAAAAACATTACCAAATTTAAACTACAATCCTGTTGTTTGCCTAACGTTCAGGAGGCTGAATAATGAACGGATGTCGTCCCTTCCTCCAACGCACACGGAATTCATGCTGCAAGAGTATGACTACTCCAGTATATCAACATTGTATTCACTCTTTAAAACATGAATATTTAAACAGAAGACATTTTTCCCCATGCAGAAGCCTAAATAGAAGCTCTTATCTGAAATAGTAAAAGCTGTTATTTTTTTTCAAGAGGTTTTAGACTGTATAGAGATAGTTACATACAGAGGCATCTCAAATGAGAGGGCACCATACATACATGTAATTGGTTGCTTTTTCTTTTTCCTCTGCAGTCTGTACAAAACGTGAAAATGTGCCTGCTTCTGACTAGCCATTAAAAGGCAGTGGTTGCACCATACTGTGATTTGGGGAGCTGAAGAAAATAGCCAGAACTGACTGATATCTGATAAACAGTAACAGGAGTCAGTTTATTGCACCAATCGTTAAATAATGGTGCTGATTATAAGGCTGCTAACTGCAGATGCTGTAATTGTCTGTCATAAATCTTAGTCATTTGTGACAGGAGCACAATGAAAGAGAGCATCTGCTTGAGGGCAAATGACTTCTGATAAATATCAGCTCTGCTAAAATGTACTTGGATGTGTCTCAATATTTTGGAGAGCCATTCATGTTGCTTCCACAAATGTGAAGTTATTATTGGTTTGTATTGATTTTGCCACCTTGGTTTTTTTTTTTTCTTTTTAAAGAGACAGAGTCAGAGAGTGACTCAAGGTTGAGTTGAATTGAATCTCAGCTCTTTATCTGATCTACTCATTCCTCTCAAATGCACGTTTGAGTGGGAAAAAAAATAATTGCACTTTTTCAGAAGATTGCTGTGCAGAAACACAGCCTGGAAAATTCAATATGTAGTTCAGATTTTTATTTTTTCTCTTAAAGCAACTCCTTACTGAAGGGAAAGAAAAATTTTTAAAGTGTGTTTTTTAATGTAATTTTTTTAGAGGTTTTAAAGTAGTTGAAGTAAGAGTCAATTAAGCTATTTCTGGAGTATAATAAAATACAGATTTAAAAACTACCAAAAACTAATTTTGCTTTCAGCATTAACATAATTTTGATTTCCCATACAACATGTACCTACTATTAAATCCACTAAGTTCTGCCATCCTAGCCCTTAGTGAACACTGCTTTTGTTCTTGATCTTATAAATGCCTATCATGCAGCAGTCTACTGTAGTCTAACTTCACCATCAACAAAAGCTGCACACAGACAAATCCCTATTTAAATATGTTTTAAGAACATGACCAAGAAATACATCATCAGGATTGTACTCAAAACATTTTAACAAGTAAAAGTAGTAAAAATTGAACCCGAAATTTCAAATCAGGAATTTTACTGGCAACTGATCATGTCAATAGATAATAGCTTTCTCTTCCAGCAATTCCTTGCTTAATTCAATTAACATTGCTTAACACTTCTAACAAATGAATTTGGGATTCTACTTGCAGCAGTTTCCTTCACTGCACATCCACATGTTGCCAAAGTATGTGTAGCTCAGCTCACATGTTGAATATGCAGAGTCTGGCAGATTAAATCGATTGCAGCTACCTGATCAAAGTCTGACCCCATTCAATTGATGAGTCAGGTCATCACCCTAAGGTTACACAGTGCTTGGTGTAAATAATAAAGCTGGAAATTGCAAACAGTGAAAAATACAATTTCAACTTCCTAGATATTTTTAATAGTGGTCTAAGACAAATACAGCATTGAACCATATTTGACCTGGTGTTTTTTTCCTTTTAGAGGACAAAGTCAAACTCCCATTAAATCCTTTTAGTGGGAGCTCTATCTTTTGGGAGGCATAGTAAAAAGCAAATACAAGCATAACATATGAAGTAACCCAACTGTAGGACAGTAGTGATGTGTGAAGGAGGGTAGACTGTTTGCCTGGATCTCTTTCCCATGTCAATCCACATTCAGGACATAGTAAGGATTGTGTTTTCTTCCAAATATCTAGAAATTCTGGAGAAAGAGTGAATAAGAGAAAGCAGGAAGTATTTTCTCAAGTCATCTTTCTGACTTGAAAAGTGGTTCAGAGTCCTAAAGACTTTAATCTTGTGCTATTTCCTTCATGGGGATACGGTGTTTTATTATATATTTTGCTCTTGTTTCCCATAGCAAAATCCAAAGAGTAACACCCGAAGGTAAATCCTGATGCAAAGATGGAGTTTAAAGAACAGAATGATGCACACATACATACATGAGAAGAATCAGTATGTTGAATCAGAATACATTAAGGAAGAATCAGTATGCTGTTTACAAAAAGAAGCATTACTTTAGTGTTTTTAAAAGAATGCAGCAAATATATGTATGGGTAATATCTAAGTGATAAAAACTTGAAATTCGAAAAGGCTGTTAGCAAAGTCCATTGTAAAAAGCTATTAAAAAACCTAAGTTGCCACAAGATAAGCTGGAAGATTGTCACCTGGGTAATAAATAAATGAAATTTAAAGCCCAAAGGAAATAGTGGGTGAGCAGAAGGCAAACAATTTTTATAGTGGTATGAGGTCAGCCAGAGCAGCTCATGAAGGTCTGTACTGAAGGCCCACAGCACGTGTAGCATCCAAAGAAACTAGATTACTAAAGTGGAGAAAAAAAAATAAATCCCATATTGGTGAATCATGGAAGAATGCTGCAGTACCAAGTGACTGAGCAATAAAATGGTAGATGATTTTAATTGGTTAATGATTATAATTAATCATTAAAGAGGATATTTAAATGATTAAAGATGCTATTAAAAGTTAAGGCACTTATGAAGCATAAACGGTCTCATTTTACCTATGGATACAGAGGTTAAAATGCCTATTGGTATTTGGCAACAGAATAGATTGTTCTATGAAAACACCACCTCAATACTCGCTTGCAAAGTCGTCTAAACATTGTGAATATTTAAGAAAGAGATAGAGAACAAATTATAAAGTGACATGGTATTTCTGTTTCTTGAGCACTAAATTCAGTTCTTCCCTTTTCCTCCCCGAAATACATAATAGTAAAGATAGAAAGAAGGAAACAAAGACCATAAAAATCTGGACTCTAGAGGTGAGAGAGGTTAAAAAGCTACAAAATTTAAGAAGAATTTTACAAAATAAGTGCTACAGCAGCATAAAAGTCCACTGAAGGTCATAGAGAAAACCCCATTACTGCTTCAGAACGTGGCACTGAAAACTGCTCAAAGCTGAGGGAAAAAACCCCAACAAGTCTTCCAACCTGATAGAAGCAGGCTATGAAACCTCAAAATAATCAGAGTTTTTAAAAGGTAAGCTGGATTTCTTTGTCACCTTGGTAGCAAAGGGTTGATAAAGATAAATTAAATAGAACATTATAAAAATAAAGAAACCAAAACCCAAAAAATCCAAATAAAAACAACACACAACCCAAATAACACCAAAAAAAACACCCTACAGACAAAAAGGCAGCTTTCTGGATATTCACTAGCTTTCAACCATGATCAACAGTGCACAGCAGCTCCATTCCCACAGCACCAAGACATGGCAAAAGGAGGAGATGACACATCCAGAGACTGGAGGGTCTAGGCTAGGGGTCATACATGCAAGCTGCCAGAATATGAGAAAAGGTAAATCTGCAATTTAGGGCATCAGGTGATGCCAGTAGGAGCCAGGTTCAAAGTAAAAGGAGACAGCTCCTTACTCTATGGGTAAACAGACTCACAGAACTTGTTAATGAAGAACATTAAGACAGAAGTTTATGGGCTCAAAGGAAGACTGAAGAATTGGCTTAGTAACCCTTAAGTAATTACACTTCCAACATAAACCCAAAAGTGACTCTGCTGAGCTGAAAAAAGAACTTTAAGCAGGGGTGACAATGAAGTTTCATACTTTCTTTTGCCTTGATCATATAATTTGTTAGTATATTAGGGAATACCTCATTGTTTGTAACAAGACACTGGGCAAAATAGCCCAGTCTCACATGCATCAAAACTCCTTTTGTGCACATCCTTCTGTTAAGGTAAACAGGAGGGCCTTCCTCCCAGTGGAAGAGACGTATGTTCCCCTAGAGTGAGTGTTTACAGGGGCTGCCACTGTAAAGTGGGCTCCTTGAGTTTACTTTTCTGTAACCTGTTTGTCTATCTATATGCTCAATTTTACCTTCATCTCTTTGCTTACAAGAAGTGCTTGTGGTTTCAAGACCCCTATTTCAGTTAACATTTCAACAAAACCTATGTCACTGTAGATAAGAATTAGCTTATGTGGTACAGCATGCCCATCAGCAGTATGATTGCCATTTTCTCAGACTGTAATCTAACTTTGGCAGGACAAATCTTGTCCAAATATACTCAAGAAAACCACTACGAGTATCCAGGACCAGGATAAACCCATTGCCAAAGTAGCCTTGGGGCTAAAGTAACAACTCAAGATGTACGATTATTTTGGTTTAAAAATAAAAATTCTAACTTAACAAGTTCCAATGAAAATTTTCCATTAAAAAAAAAGAAAACACTGTCAAGAAGCAGGGGAAAGCAGTATTCAGATTTTAAATTGTTTCCAAAATGCTTTCATAAAGCCCACAATGAAACCATCTAAATGGCTTTTCTGTGGCTGTTGATCCAGCTGCCTTTGTTCCCCCCTCCCCCCCTCCAATATTTAATTATCAGTTTAGTGGATATCTATAGTAGTTTTTCCTCAGGTTTTACCCACAAGACATCACTTGCAAAAGGTACATCAAAACTTTGACCTGTAGACAATTGCAACTTCTTACAGTTTCTTTAAAGGAAAAGATGACTGTGAAGGCTTTTCTTGAAGTTGAAGACACATTTGGAGCTGGGGAAAAATAGTTTTTGGTTGTTTTAGAAGCAGCGCAAAGGAAATTACTTCTGTGAACAGAGACTCCTCTGTCTTCATGATGAGTGCACATCACCACCTCAGATAACTTCAATTAGAAGAGAACTTCAGCAAACTAATGGATTTTTTTCCTGAACAACCTGCATGGAAACTAATATGCTGAAGGAGTAGTGTGGCTTAATTTCAATCTTAAAATGATTTAAAAATTTTTTAAAATATATTCTTAAGCTCAAATTACTCTTTGATCCATCTATTTTCTTATCAGTTCAAAACTAAGATGTAGCATCAAAGTTTTATTAGAATGAGCTTTAAATGATGTCTGTGCAACGGCCATTTCAAGGCAGATTCACTGCTTTCAGTAGAATGCCAACAGAGCAGCAGGGTATGCAGTGTCAGAGAGGCCACACGGGCATTCCTGCCCTGGGAGTATGAAGCCTATCCTAGGGGCACTTAACGGGTTAAAACCACTGCAATATGCATTAAGCACATGTTTCAAGTCAGCAGGGTGCCATTCTGAGATGTCCTCAAAGCCTAATTTGATAGATATTATGCCATATGCTACTGCAAGTAGTTAGTAATAAAGAAAGTAAAAATTTTATGGATGAGCAAAATAGGAGCTCTTATGGATGGAGTGTTTTTAAATCAGGTGTATAATTTACCTACCGTCAGACCACACGTAGAGTGCATTACTCAATTGAACTTACAAGCAGATAGGAAGGCAGTTTCTTTTAATAAGCACTTCTTCAACTTATTGGCTCTACAATTACTTGCACCAATTACTAGCAGCTGCTGCCTGTTTGGTGTTTTATCTTAGACAAGGAGTTACATTAGTTTCTAATCAACAAACCATTCAAGGACTCTTTAAAAATATTTAAATTTAATTTCCCCATTTATTTTGAATTAAGTGAAATACTGGATATTTTCATTGTAGTACTCAGGTTTTTCTTAGGTTCTTCTGCAAACATAGATTTCTTGTTGTAACATCAATTTTATAAATTCTATAAATCCAGAATATGCATCATAAAATATTTGCTACAGACATGTATCCCTTCAGCATACGCAGCATCAGCAGTAGCCTTATTAGCCACATATGGCAGTAAATATCCAGTTGATTGTTACTGCTTTTATGAAACATTAAGCTTGCCATAGAATGTATTATACTCCAAGACCTTTTTGACTTATTCAAGACTTTCAACTTTTAGTATTTGCCTGTCTTGTATTTAATAGGGCACAGGATAATGTAGCAAGATTAAGAGTTACCAGAGGAAGTATTTCAATATTTTTTTTTAAAATGAAGATACTCTTTGTTATGAGAAGGATTTTTTTCCTTCCAGAGTTTTCCAGAAGTAAACTCTGGATTTTCAAAATTATTTCAAAGTTTCCAAGCAACTTAGTAGCACTCAAAAGACAGCTTCCTAATGTGAAAAGGTATTTCTTCTGTACATTTTCTTCCCAAGTATCTCAGTAGGAGAAACAGAATAAAACAAGTAATTCAAAATGTTAAGTCGCAGAACAAACTGAAAAATTAAAGTGTACTGTACATGCCAGACTCAGTAATACCAGTTTTTGAAAATAAAAGTAATAAATAAAAAACAGGGTGACTGCTAAGTTATCCCAACTGAGGCCTTGTCTAAATTGTAGAACTGCCACCTCTGCTGTTATGCTAGAGGATTCTACATTCATATGGTTCAGTAAGCTTTCAAGAGACTTCCTGGTGACCTATACCTACTCCTACACATGTCAATTGTCCCCCCACCCAAAAAAGGTGCTAAGGACAGGCAAGCTTGCGCAGATATGGTACAATTTAAGAGGGTGCAGTGTACAGCTGTTGTTCAGGAACAACAGAGCCAGTTGTTGTAGGCACAGGCTTTCTCATGGCAAATTCCTGGAAGAAGCCTGCATAAACCAGGTTTACTACAAAGGGAACAATGAAATAAAAACGCAACGAAACCAAACAATCAATCAAACCTCTCCCCCTCAAACAACACACCTTTTGCATTTAAGTTCTTATACCAATCATCATACTTTTATGTTTGTTTCTTCTCAGTTATGGGGACATCCTTCATACTATATGCGAGCAGTGTACTAGGAGGCTTAAAATCCAAGCAAATGCCATTGAGCACTTCATCAGCTGTAAAAGGGCACAATCAAGCACCACAGAAGAGTTAGCCAAAAAAACTCCAAACCAAACATTTTCTCTATAAAAGGTAAGGAGCAACTTTGGAAATTTTACAGCACAATTTTCAGAACCAAGACAGCCAGGAAAAACTTTCAGTAACACAATGACACAATTTAACAGAAAAATGTTTGTGTATAGCCTCGGTTAAGTCCCATAATGTAGAAAGCCTGCAACGCTAGCCATCTTCAGGCTATCAGGTATAGGTGCCATGATTCAAGGTCTAACACCCAGGAAAGAGCAGATGACAATTCAGTGATACATGTCAAATCCATTGGTACAAAGCTGAAAGCTGGTAAAAAACATTTGTTTCCCATTCTCAGGGAGTGTTATAGACACACACTGCAGCTGTTTGAGGGAAACAAAGAAAAACCTTTCTTGTTCCTAATTTTCTGAAATTACACGTCAGAGTATGCAAATACTACACCTTCTGTAAAATAATTAGATCTAAATACAGCCACATAATTATTTCTTATTATTATCTGTTACAAAGAAAAATCAAGACTCCTAAAAACCCAGAAAATTCCTTATAAGCAGCCTCAGGATCAACGTCTTGCATAATAAAGGATTTCTCTGTGATTATCAGGACATTACAACTATTTGCAGAACCCTATGCCAGAGATGTCTTCTCATACACTGGATTCAAAGACAGACTTCAAACTGAAGAATCACAGAATCAGTTGGGTTGTAAAAAGCCTTTGGAAGTCATCTGATCCAACCTTACTCTCCCCAAAAGTCAACGTCAGACTTTGTCTCGAATCACACTCTGCTGAAAACGGCAACAGAAAATGTGAAAAGAAATCTACAAATGAAAAAAAATATTTGGAAACTTTGTAGTAAGTATCACTTGAAAACAAGTGATGGACCACCCCTGCATGTCTCAGAAGTTACTACTTCCATATACTTCCTTGTTCTTTTTCTCCAAGGCATGCTAAGTAAAAGCTGTGGAGGGAAGGGGTTAGTTTCTAGGATTTCATTGAACACTAGAAATATTCAGGATTTCTTCACTCTTCCAAAAAGAAAAAATACTATTTTCCACAGAAGAGGCAAGTCCTGCCCTCTCTCTACCAGACTTACTTAGTTTCCTCCTCTCACTAGCAGTATGTTATTAAAGCCACCCAAGGCCATAAAACATACTGCCATTTTAGTTTAGAAACAAATACATTCATATTTTTACTGCAAATTCATTTAACTCACGCTGGTAACTTACAAATTACCCTACTTTTAATGTGATCTCTCTCAGGCTAGGAAAAAACTAACCCTCTCAGAACTCAATCATATATTCATATCAATTTAATTAACACTAAGCTCAGTATCTCTTAATTGTGACTAAAACCACTTTCTTAAAAGACATAAAATGCACTAACTTCCCATGCATTTTTTGTTTTTCGTTTTTTATCCCCAGTGTATATGTGGGACTGTATAGTATTCTTGGCCAAATATATACAATTCTTAAGTGCTTCTTGAAGAAAAGGTGGTCCATCATACTAGCAAAAGCAAGGTCAAATTACAAGCAGCAATATATATATATTGAATTCCACCCAGTCTTCTGAAGGACATTATTTAAACATATGCACACTAGTATCCTGCAGGACCCATGTTAAAAGATGTGTGGATTTTAACTGTTGGTTTCTCTAGCTGATACATTAAGGTGCTCAGAAAATTGTACACAGATCTTCCCCTCTCTCTGGATCAAATCTATAAATTGCAAAGCACTCATTATGCACAATCCTCTAAGCACATTAGTCATCCTTGAGACTATACATTTACCACATAATGAATTTCAGACATCTCTGTAATTACAAAAATTATTGTTGTTTTAGAGCTATGCTTGTAGAGAATATACAAACTATGTAAACAAAGAGTGGAAATTCCAAAAAGTGGAATTATGGATGTCACTAATCTCTTAGAGCTCTATCCCACTACCTGGACATTGGTATACACCTTATTGCACAGCACACTCTTATTCAATTACATACAGTAAAGATACTTAAAGGCATAAAATTAACTATGCTGTTATGTGTCTCAAAATTTTGCCAGCTGTAGTTAAATACTGTTAAGCTTAAAGTAACTGTATCATGACTAATACAAATATCAGTTTGACAATAAAAGCACTAGACCTCGCTCTTGAGCATGGACAGCTATGCATTTAACTAATCAAGGACCTCATTCTGCAAACTGTTTGCCTGCCATACTCCCAGTGACCTCTGAAAGGGTCAGTAAGCGGGAACTGTCTGAAGCTATAGCAATAGAAACTATTCACTGGCTTCAGATGCCTACTGACAGGGTTTTTTCTTCAAAATTAAAATCCATTTTTGATTACCTCAATCAAGGAAGAAAATTCTGAAATGACTGAGGCACCCAAACAGCAGCTAGAGTGGACTCCCTCTTGTCAAAGTCCTCTTGGCAATTTAACCCAGGAAAGGAAACAGTATGTGGCAAATGTGCTGCTTACTTTTCAGATAGGAAACTTGCTTTTTTATAATGAAAAAATTCTAAGTGCAAGTGTAGCAAGCACCTAAAAACCTGCATTCTTTATTGTCTGCAGAGAGACAGTGAACTTCAACAATTTTCAAGTGTCAGAAAATACCCAGAAGATAGACATTTTATCATCTTTTACTGTTTTAGTATTATTAAGCCCTTAAAAAAGATGGATACAACAATGGCAACTCCTTCCATTGACCTAAACTCAGAATAGTCACCATGGCAGCAACAAAGCTTTACTTTCAGATATTCACGTTATTTGATCTGTTCTTAGATGAAAATATTATCTTTACTGCTCACCTAATGAGATAAATCTGAAAGTTTTCTAAAACAAGCAAGAGTCCGTTCAGTTCTATCATAAAACTTAAGCCTTGAGTTCCCAGAAGACAAGAGCTCCTCAAGCTCCTAAACTACCAGAAAAACCCTACCCCAAACCAAGTCCAAATAGAAGTTCTCCTACTTCATTTGGTGGGCACAAGTGTTGATGCCACCTGAGAGAAAATTCTCTCATTTTTCTCAACAAATCTGACTCACGACTTGTAAGATCAACTCTACTGGATCTCACTAAATAACTATGCTCTGAAGGGAAACAGAAAAAATGAAAGAGATGGATGCAAACGGAACAGAAAGTCTCTAGGGGTTTCTCTCCATTTTTTACAAGCTCTTTAAAAAGTGCACTTCCTTGGCTTCTTGAGGAAAGAAAGAACCCAAACAACAACCACCTACACTGCTCTCGAGTAAAGAAAACAAGTTTGCATATGAACTTTGTTTTTGCAAAAATAGCCAAAACAGAACAGTCATTTCTGACATGTCAAGCATGGGGCTTTTTTCTTTATGGAATGGCAGATCTACAGTTGCAGTTCAGGTAAGCCCATGAAGACTCTAACTACTTAAAGGCGGCACCATAGGGATCACTTGCAGACAATCACGTGAGAAATGGCCCCTCTCCAGTTATTTCCAGTATCTACACAAACCAATATCCAAACGCAGCCAAGGATTTCACTTGTAAAAACAAGATGAGAAAACTCCCCACATTTTAAACTATTTTCATCAAACCAGATTTTCAGATTTGGGCACTTGGTTAAATTTGAGGTGATGCTTCTGATCATTGATTTTTATTTTTTTTTTAATAGCAGCACACCTGTTCTTTTTAAGCACACATCTGTGATTCTTCTCATTTTGAGATACAGTAATATCTATTATAGACATATATAATAAGGTTAGCTTTACTGAGATTTTACTCTTTAAAATGAGAGCTTTTTAATACGGTGGAAAATTTTCCTTTAAAAACCAGAATTAATGTGCAGTGCACATAATGTGTTGTAAAACAGGCAGTGCATCATTATCACCTCCTACTCAGAGCCATTTTAACTATAATCTCAGTATTTGGGTAGCTCAGCTAATTAACAACCTAGTATTACAGTAAAGATGAGATTGTCATGTTATTTCAAGTGGGTTTTAACAGTCTTTGAACACTAACTACTAAATTTGTTATCAGCTTGCACTTTTTAAGAAAAAGCCATATCATTTTTCAAAAATATAGAAACTGAAGAGATATGGAATTTTATTGAAAACTGCATAAACATGTGTTTTGTGTTTTTTTTTTTTTTAAACCAAACACATTGAGCCATCTCTATGGACCACTTGCACTAATCAATTCTGGTCTTAGAAAAAAAGCATTTTTGACATTTCCTCTTTTTTACCATTCAAAATTGTGGCCTCATTTCAACCAACACTCAAAACACAAAAGCAATGGTAGAAAAGTCTATTTCTTTATCAGAAAAATATGTGCATTGAACAACAAATCCAGTGACAGTCAAGGAACAAAGCTCAAAGTCTTCATTAGATCAGTCATAAATGGGTAACCATTACAAGAAAGAACAAGACAGCTAGAACTACTCTTCATACCCACATCATCAATGATGTCATAATTTGCTCACTGCTCAGCAACTCTGATGTTTTCATACAAAAGAAACAGGTATAACTTCTCTCACAAGCTGTTCACAAGAATTAAGTCACTGGATTTAAGCTTTTATTCATTCAGATTGTGCACTGGGTTTTAGATAATCTGCAGTCTTTTATGATCAGTGCCTACTAGATAGTCCCCATGTCTTGTAAAGTCCATTCCTCAAACATGATCATAGCAGTACTACTTAACTCATCATCTTTTCTAGTTGTGATCAGAGCTCTTTTAGCAGAGCAAACTGTTTGTAAATACAGAAGTTAATCTAATTGGCAGGAGCAGCATTCACTCTTTCTTTCTAGCCCAAAATATAATTTTAAATAGAGGTAGAAGGTTGAGAGACAGAAATTCCTGCCTCATCAGAAGAATGTTATGGCTTAGACACTTGAATGGGCATGGTATTCCTGATATGGTGTTTTCTCTGGTGAAATATATACATTTAGACTATAACATGTTCTTTTTCTAGTAAAGCATTTTTCTACTAAACAACTGAAGTCCAATTCTGAACCCACAAAATTCCTTCAGTTAAATACCCAATTACTATCATATTTTGTGTTGCCTCTGGCTGAGACAGAGTTAATTTTCCCCACAGCACCCATCACAGTGCTGGGTATCAGTAGCCAGCAAGATGCTGACAACACACCAGTGTTGTGGCTACTAAGGAGCAGAGGTGGCACAGCATCAAGGCTGTTCCTCAAGCATTCCCCACCACCAGTGGTCCAGGGGTGGGTAAGATCTCAGGAGGGGACACAGCCAGGACAACTGACCCCAGCTGACCAAAGGGATACCATATGACATTTGCTCAGCACTATAAGCTAGTAGAAAGGAGGGGGTTGAATTAATTATTATAATATTTGTCTTTCGGAGCAACTGCTACATGTACTGAAGTTCTGCTTCCTGGGAAGTGACCTACTGATTGAAAGTAGAGAATACATTCCTTTGCTTCCCTTCCTTTTGCTTTATTAAACTGCCTTTACCTTGACCCACAAGGGGTTTTTTCCACCTTATTTTTCTCCTCCCCCTGTCCTGCTGAGGAGGGGAGAGCGGCTTGGTAAGCACCTGGCATCCAAGGTCAACCCACTGCACACATGTTCATGAAGGAGAACAGGAAGAAGGTACCATTGAAATGTACTTTCACAAATCTACCTTAAAAATAACAGAAGCATGATCTCTTGTATCAAAATGTACAGAATTGGTTTAAAATACATGGCCAAATGTGCCTGCTTTCACCATATTTGATTAAAGCATAAGGAATCTGAAAAAGAAATGAGAGAAATGGTAAAGAAAACTGAATACCAAGTGTGCAACTGAAAGCCTTTGCCTGGGAAATACAAATTTTCCTCCAGTTAATGTTTTTAAGACTACACCAGGGTGTTCCCTCCAATATTACGTAACAAATTGTCCCATGAAACTCTAACACTGAGTGCTTAGGTGAAAAGTTTATGATATTTAATATTTTCAAATATTCCCACATACAAAGCAATGAAAAGAGAATTATTCATTAGAAAGTTGAATGTGAGAATCTCAAAGTAGCTACCAAACAGGTGCAGAAGGGAAAGCAGTCCATCAAACACCCTGGAATTCTGATCCTATGGGTAAGCAAGATAAAAGAGCTACATAGAGTTTTTGAGATTTGAAAAAATTTGGATGAGAGTGGTATTGCCATCAGAGTCTTGAAAACAGAGCCACATGGTCTGCTAAAACACACACATACAAAGATTGGACAATTCAGTGCAATATCAGACTGTAGAATAAATATCATAACACTTAGGTTTAATTTAGGAATTAATCAGAATTATTCTAATTTCCTTTGTAATAACCACTTAGAAGATCTAGAGTAGATAATTCCATGCAACCACGTATGCAGCATCTAGTCAGCAACCCACACTTTAATACATATCAGATTTTCAGAGGAGAAGGACTAGAAAAGAAACCTGGAAGAAAGCAAATACAGCTGACCTGATTCTTCACTTTGGGTTGTAGTCTAAATATATAAAATTATGGGTATAATGTATGTATGATATATGAATGTACAAAGGACTGAAGATACTGAGAACTATTCCAAATTAAAGCAAAAAAGCAGCTTAATTTGGAGCTAAGCATGAAAGACCTATTAAATTATCACTTTGTGAAAGGTAGAAGTAGTGAAAAGCCTAATTCATTTCTCTTAAATAAAGGACTATACTAGTATTTGTTTATCCCACAGATTGTTTTCTGCTTCAGGATAATTGTGGGATTACCATTTCTACACAAGTGAAATGCATTTATTTGTTACCATTGCATCAGAGTATTATTCTGTACTGTTCTGCATTAGTTGAATTTTACCCATCCCCCAGGACATAAAATGCACTTCTGCCAGAATAAAGTCATATTTTCATCTTGTGTATCAATTTCTCTACCCACCATATGCAATTTCTCTCATTACTTCTGTTCAACTGCAACTTCCTGGAAGGCCAAGCATAGGCACCTGAAGATGAAATTCTATTGCTGACTGCAGAGAACACGAGTTAAAACCCAGACTACAAAAGTCATAACACATTTAGTGATCCCCCTTTTCCCTTCATCACCCCCTTTCTAGTTTCCATTCTGATTGGGACATACCTTTTCCACCTTGTGTTTACTATTGAAGATCAAAGAGTCTGTATTTCTCAGGCCTATTATCACATTTCCAGAATGGTTTCAGGGCCGACTCTGCTTTCAAAAGACATTTTTCCTGATGCAGAATTCCAGAATACACTAAAACCATTAGCAGTTCACTACTACTATATCCCTTTCTATGTTCTGTTCCTAAAAACAGGGCCTTTCTCTAAGCATGACAGCATGTGTGTTCTTAAGGCAAAATAAATGGCAAAAAGCACAACAGAAAGGTCTCTAAAGACTTAATTGCTGAAGCCATTCTTCCAAACACATTCCACTGCCAAATCTGCAGAGCAGAACAGCACTGCACTCCTTTCCATTCCTTCCTCCCCTGAGCTACAAATATTGATTGCAAAATTGACATTAATAATGCAAAGAATAAAATATTCAGGAAAAGAAACAAACTCAGAAAGAAAGGGTTAAGCTTCTGAATTTAAAAAAAAAAAACCACCAAAAAACCCGAATCCTAAACATCTAATTGAGGCAAATCTAAAAAAATCCCAAACAGACTCCAAAGAACCCAACAAAGAGTTCAGAAAGCAGGCAAAATACACACACAGAGGGAGGTATTCTGCTTCCCCATATAAACATCACATGTAGTCTTGGAAAAATTTGTCTATGGCCTGGACAGGACTATGAAAAACCAGACTCATTATGACATGTGCAAGTAAAAATAGTAAATAGTCATCAAACTCACTGAAATTAGTTAGCATTACTCATTTGTAGGATTCAAGAAACTGTCCCTTTTTTAGCTTCAGCTTTTTGGTTCTTTAAGTGCACTTACTCTAAATGAAAAGCTTTTATGTGTGAAATTTCTTTTACATTATATCATAAACCACCTAGTAAAAATCACTCTGTAGGATAAATTTACAAGCTCCTTTGTAATACAGTAAGAACAGAGTGCTGAAGTTGCTTTCACTCAGCATATACATAGCCACAGATACAGCAACTATAACATACAATTGTTCATGACTTTCAAAGATAGTTATTTCATGTTTTGTCCATTTTAATAAGTCTATTAAAATTTTCAATTTTCTGTTAACTTGAAGTTACAGGTATATCAGATTCTGAAACATCTTGATTTCTTTCTGACTTTATATACCCATAAAAATATGTAATCATGTTGTGGTGCACCATGGTGGAGTGCACAAGTACTGAGATATGCATTTGGATTCTACACAAACTGCTGTTACAGGAATCTTATTTCTACAGCAACCACTCATTAACAGAGCCTCTCTCTCTTAGTCTTAAAGTTACCTTAAGGAGCTCATTTATATCTTACAAGCAAAAATGGAAAAAAAAGCATCAGGTACTTTACCCAAATGATGCTATTGGAGGTGTAACAGGAAAGCAACACCAACAGTGGCTAAACTTTACTCCAGGGCAGCCATGCTGCTGTTCCCCAAGCACAGTAGGTCATCACTCCACAGAGACATGGCTGAGAGGAGGGCAGCACAAGCAGCCCCCTCATTTCAGTTCCTGAGGCTTGTAACTCAGCGTGGAGGCAAAACACAGCTCCTTCTGCCATCCTTCCTTCTCAGAGCACTCGATGAATTTAGCTGAAAAGCTTCAGGACACATTCCCTCCTTTTAAATAGTTTATTTGTGAAGGCTGCTTGGTTTAAAACTCAATTCTTCCCAGCTGAGGTGTGCTAATTGCTGCTGGATGAACAATACTCAGCTGATACCTAGGTCTGTGATGCAATTTACCTGTGCAGTCAGGTGCTGTAATCAGGCATGCTGTTTTCCCTTCCATGTAATAGGTCTAGATCCTTCACTTATATCACCTGCTCACAAAAACAGGAGCAGGAAAGTTTTCCTTCAAAAACAGGTAGAAACACAAATCCATTCCCAATATAACTCTACAGAGCGTGATGCAATGACATCAGGGATATAACCCAGTGCCTGTGCAATCATTGTATGTCAGACTTCCCAGAAAGACTTTCAGAAAAGTAGTGAGATGCTATCCACCGGAAAAAAGGATCTGACTTTATAATAGCTATCATCGTCCTCAAAGAACTTTGTCCATCTTATATAAAGCATCCTTTAGGAACTCTACAATCAGGCTGGATAAATTAAAATTCTGTGCTACACAGAAGGGGAAAGACAAAGTCAATCCACAAAGATATATCAGCTTGTTGAAAAACTGAACATATTGATTTCACCTGTGCCATTCATGCTCCAGCTTCTCTAAATACAAAGTGTTACATGTAAAAATGCTTCTGCTGTAAACCACAAAACACTTTCATTCTGTCCACTAAAAAGAAGGGAATTTGAGAAGTTTATTGCACTCTCTAGTGACTGTTAAAGCTTATTTAAAGCTGCATTCCTACAGCAACTCTTAATTATGCAGAATACACTGAATAATGAGATGAAGGTTGCAAGATTAATGTTGTTCACGTAAATATAAAGGAAAAGAACATTTCTACAACTTAATATCTACACTGGCAACTGTTACATTTATCCTGAACCCAAAAAACAGATATCTATATTATTAAAAGACATTCCACTCATCTCTATCCTCAGAGGGTACCTCATTCTGAGAGAAGTCTCATTGAAAACACTGATAGTAATTGCTGAGGTGGGGTACTAGATAGTATAGCTCTTCCTCTTTGCAGCAGATAAAATGTTACAGTGTCACACATACTCAAAACTCTCATCCTAAAAAGCTACCTACATCTACGTTCCTCCCTCTCTGATTAAAAAAACCCTGAGCGATTCTGTAGGCCACTTCTTGCCTGCATCAGCAAAATCAACTTAACTCTTCTTCACCCACTTCCAAAACTTAGAAATAGAAAAATAATTAATTTTTTCACGCTTATACTTCCTTTTCAAAAATAACACTGCAAATCTAGATACTGGACAGCAAAGACCAACGTAGCCTGTTGATATTTCAGATACTCTCCAAGCAATACTATAATTTCATTGTAACATTCATGCCCATTTGAACCTCCCTAAGGTAAGCAAAATATACTAAACAGTTAAACAAAACAAGCACCTCTATATTGCAAGGACGAGATTTTAAAAAAAAAAAAAAAGTACATTGCCTCCTCCAAAATATTTTTAACTCTCCATGAGCTGTGATAAACCTAGTGTTAGTTTTACACTTGCCAACAGTGACACCTGCTGGAAAGCACCGGGCTCTTAGTTTCTGTGATTTCAGGCTCCTGCCATATATACGACAGCTGTGATGTCATTCAGTTCGTACGTGCACGCCCACTGGACACACTTTTTAGTACAAAATCAAAACTTTTTGCATCAGAGGTTGGATTATTCTGAGCAGCAGTGTCATGCAATGACTTCTTTAGTACTGTTTGATACTTCAAATAAAAGCAAAACACAACACATCTTATTTGAGAGAATTTGTTAGATCAATAGGTTTTGAGAATTACAGCAGTACTGGGACTGCAGAGGTTTCTTGCTTATACTCTTTAAGTCATTCCAAATTAGATAGTTCATTCAGAAAGTTGGGACATGAGCTCAGTGCAAAAGTTCCACAACTACACATAATTATTCTTCTCAACTTCACTCATGTAAAAAGCAGCCATCCACATTAGCAAAAACACAGGTATTTTGGACATCCTTGTGTAAATATTGCTGCAATTTTTAGAAGTAAAATACATAATATAAAGAATATTCTTTTTACACTAGTATTTATCCACTAAAGTAGTTAAGGTGTATTATCATCTTTTCATACTGTTTTTAACACACAGAGTTCCATGCTATGTATGGATCTTATGCAAATGCCCTTTGATTTCAAATGAGACTTTGCATACTAAGGAGTCTATTTTCCCATCAATGCAGAAGAGATTTACGCACATAAGTCCCATTACCATTAATGGGACTCACCCTCATAAATCCCCTGCACATTGATAGACCCTTAGGATTTACATTGAAATGGGTCCTTTAGAGCCATTACAATGTCAACCTTTTGCCAGGATTTTGCGCATTAACAATACTAAGCAATACGTGGCAATCTTAATGTGCAAAATCCTAGCAAGTGGCACAACACAGAACGATATGAAGAGAGCAAAAAAGTCTTACACTTCTGCTATTTAAAGGTGATCTCTAATTATTCTTTACTTGTTCATATTCCTATTGGTTGTTTTCTATCATTACTTTCCTTACTAAGGATCCTACTATCTATTCTACATGACTAACCTCCTTAACAAGCACTGCTCAAAATCTGCTCCAAAATGTCTTAAAAAAGTTTCTATTTTTCAGTTGAACAACTTTCCTTCCATTAGTTTCCTTTTTAGCTGGTTACAATCTCTTAGCTTCCCCACATTTTTCTGTAACTGATAAGCCTTCTTTATAAATGCAGTAGTACAAAACTGCAGTAAGAAAGCTAAGTGAACTAAACCAGAACAGTAGCAGTAGTATATCAGTTTGTATGCAGTGAAGCATAACTCCCAAAACACACCACAGTATCACTTTGTCCCTCAAGGCCATAGGCAAGAAAAGCAAGGTCACCTGCAATCCCACGTGTGTTAAGAATAACCACACATCACCAAGTTAGGCTAAGATGCAGCTAGAAAAGCAAAATTTATCACCTTATGCTTGAAACAGATCTATCCTCCATATACAGAAACATAGTTGGACCCCTAAGTCCTATTTTGGTACCCTACTTTCCATAGATTCATGTAAGTCCTTTGGTGTCTAAACAAACATTTGAAGCTAAAGATAATTCTACATACCTTGGTCTATTAGTAACTTAACTGCTGAGCAAACTTACCTACATAACGACAAGCTCACATAGCATTTCGCCCACCCCCATTGCCCTTGTCACACGATCAAAAACCAGGAGGATATACTTGATGAACAAGAATATTCATTCCAGTTGAGAAAAGTCTTCTGATTCCTTATTGTTTATTCATAGAATGTTAGATATATTTTTGTGGAGTTGGATTACATTGCTAATACTGTGCTATTCAGCAGTTACAAAAAGCACTGAATTGCTCAGTGACAGTTACCAGGAAGACTAGGTCATAAATGGGACCAAAGAGAATGAAGCTTCATTGCTTAAATCCTGAAAGATTCTCTCCTTGAGTGCTAAATATGTGCAGTTACACAAAACTTAACATCCAGATAGCAGTTTGCCATTGTTGTAGGAAATGTGCAGTCCCATAATAAGAGGGAAACATCACTGCCAGCAATCATTTTTTATATAAATAAAGCAAACTATTCCCATTTGCAAGCAGGGGTATACAGGTCAAGAAGCATGCTCTGGGTGATGAGCAGCAGTTCTGGCATACCTATCAGCCAGTGCTTCCTAATACTAATGGATACATCTCTGCTGTACAGCAATAAACTTTTAAAAGGTTCCTGCAAATATGTCACAGAGAAAATTGTTTTACACTGCAGATTTAGACTCTGTCTTCAGTATACTAAAATAAAAAAAAAAAAAAGAGAGCATGCACATGCAAAATACTGGATAAGTAACCATGGTGATTCTTGATCTCACATACAGGACAGACTATCTATACCGTATGCAACCTCCTTCTGCTCCACAAATGAAGTAACACTCCACTGACTTTGGCATCAGGACTATGATATGTCATGATCCTTGCAGGATCAGGCTCTTACAACCAGACCTACAAAGTTCATTACGTATTTAAGAAAATGAGAGTTAAGCATGAAAATATTGTGAATGTGAGTTTTAGTGAAAAATACAAAAAATAATAAAATAATCAAACAACAACAACAAAAAAGGCCCAAAGACAAAACTATGCCACAAGCAAGTACTATGGTCCCAAATCAAAAAAGAACCAAATCGCAAAGAGGAATTGCATGCATCTTGACTGCCAAGCAACTAAAGTCTGCAGATAAATTGCCAGCATTTCTCTTCCAAGCTTAGCAAATCACCCGTTATTCCTCACAAAGTAAGGCCAGGACATTTTTTCTTACTCCATAGTGGGCTTAGGAAGGATCCTGCCCAAATAACTTTCTGGCTGAATCTCCAAACAGTACAGTCCAACAGCTTGTTCAGAGTGACCAACATCCAGAACGCTTGAGACCCTGCTTCCCTTTCATTTTAAGGGAAAACACAAGATGGTGCTAGAGGTGGTAATACTCCTTTTTACACAGTATTTTAGCCATTAGAGCACTGGCCAGATTTTCTAGAAGTGGTCATCATCTCTTTGAGGTGGTTTGCACTCTAATATCCCAGATGAAGGGCCTATAATCCCCTAGTAATATGCTAGCTGGCAGTACAACCCTTATGCATTTCAAATTGCCCTATTTGCAAACACATCATGATTCAGCAAAAGGGATCATATTTCCATGGCCAGGGGAAAGCCCTAACTTGGGAGAATGAAGATCAGGTCCTGAACCTTACATGACAGTTTACTGAGTATAAGTGGAATTGAGAGCTAGACTTAAATGAATTAATCATCTGGAAAACAGTTTCTTACACACAGACATTATCTTGCAGGTTCTGTGGAAAGCTAATAGGAACATACAAATAATACTTCTAAGACTTGATGCAGTTCTATACTGTAGCTCAACTAGCCCACAAAGTTTAAAAAAAAATCAATTAAACCAACAATACAGGTTATAATGGTGTTGTGGTTTAGCCTGAGTAGCAGCTAAAATAACCACACAGCCATTCGCTCACTCCCCCCACAATGTGATGGGGGAGAGAATCAGGAGGAAAAAAATAAAAGCAAAAACAAAGTTAGAGCTCATAGATTGAGATAAAAGCAAATTAATGGGACAGAAAAAGGAAGACAATAATGATAATAATGATAATAGAGCATACAAAACAGGTGATATGTGCCAAACAAAGCCAAAACTCATTTTTTGAGCCAAACTGCCTCCTGGACCACCCCCCAGTTATATGCAGAGCATACAGCTAAACCACGTGGTATGGAATAGCCCTTTGGCCACAGTGGGTCAGCTGTCCTGGCTGTGTCCTTCCCCTTGTGTATTGGCTGGTATGAGAAGCTGAAGAGTCCTTGACTACTTATCAACAGCTAAAAACTTCAGTGTCTTAACATTATTCTCACACTAAATCCAAAATACAGCACTACACCAGCTGCTAGAAAGTTAACTCTATCACAGCTGAAACAAGGACAAATAGTTTATTCTTATTTTCAGCAAGCAGCTATGCTTCTAAGAAAAACACACAATTAACATTGTCCAGCTGTGCTGGTTTAACTGAGCTCTGCACAATCTCCTAGCAGACCTGTCCTTGAAGGCTTTCTGGGTCTTGGAGTTGAGAAAAACATTGTCAATCTTGTATTCTGTATTTGCCATTAATGTCTGCCCATCTTCCTGCCCAGAAAGCGCTCAATTTGTCCCTGTCCCACATACCCACCTTCACCTAACCCTCAGAACTACATAGTTTTTCCCACAGTCATGCGTCTTCCTCTCAGAGATTCATGGAAGCTGCAGTATCAGCCCTTGAGCTTATTCTTCCTCCTTTTGATATCAAACTGAGTAAAGGGAAATAGAGAAGATGGAAAGGACAGAGACCAGCTTAGAACTGCTGTCCTGAGCCCCTAGATTTCCTCTGCTCTCTCCTTCCTTTCTTTGCAAATGGATTGAATTACTGCCTCCTTCGGGGGAAGTGTATGAGGCTTGCCAACAGGCTTGAATAGCTGCTATGCTCAAGAAAAAAGTAGCAGCAAGTACTCCTTTGGTTAGTTAAGGTTAAAAGTGGGCATTCCTCAGAGATGAAACCTCAGGTTTCTCATAACTTTCTCCAAAACGAGATTAATAAGAATATGAGACTTTGCAAAACAAGTCCTAGTGGTTGAAGTGACATTGCTTAGGTTCAACTGTTACCAATTATCATAGGACCTTCTGTAATCATCTTCTATAACCATCTTTATCTCTAATGACCCTGTACCAGCAGTAATGTACATGTGTCTGCTGTTATTTTTTTATATTTGCCACAAAGCAACCTTGCTGTGATGACATAGCTGCTATATTTAGTTCCTACTCTGTACTAAAGTATAATGTTCAGCTAAAATCTTTCCCTTTCTCTCACTGTGTAATCTATATATAAAACTTAAAATATAGTTTCTTGCCAAAAGGCAGGAGGTGATGATATTTCTGCAGCTATAGATAGTAGTTACCAAGTACTTAAAATTATACTTGTATTAAAAAAATGACACACATCACTATTGCACAGCTAACTTCCATGACTTACGTGTCATCTCCTTAATTTTACTAGTCAAAATACATTTTTAGCTATTGTTCCTTGACAAAAAAAAGTATATTACTAATGTTAAGGTTGTGACATGAAGTGACAGGAGCCAGGAAAATTTAAAGTTAAGGCTGACACTGTATCCTTTACTCACACCGCTGGGTAAAGACAAGACAATGGCTGTCTACACTTTGGAATTCCGAGTCTTTGTTAAATGTGTATCATAACCTTCACATTAAGTTAAAAAAGCCTCTATCTCCTTCTTTCCTTAAAAAAAGGGTTTTAAAAAGTGTTTTTGTTCCTTGATACAATTTGTAAAACATTAAAGGAATGGTAGAACAAACGATAGATACTGCTGTAAAATTCAGATACACTTTTAGATGCTTACTGCACCATCTCAATGATATACCAGACACAATTCTGCACTGCAGAAAATCCAGGCTTCATGTTTCTTCCTAGTTCCTTACTCCTTTGCAACATAAAACAAATGGGATTTACTACTTACCACCCCCAACCTGTGTCATTCTTTTGTACCTTACTCTTTTGGAGAAGCTCCTGCTAGACTTAAGTAAATAAATGATCCCTTTGCAGGACAGCATTGCTCATGCAGGGGGATGTATGTCCATCACAGGGAAGGGCAATGTTGGCTAGCTATTGAAAAGAATGGAGTCGGGACAGGGAACTTGAGAGGATGTGCACGGAAGCACAGTTGTACAGAAGGCTGTACAGCTTACTGCCAGAAAAGACTTTCCAGTACCACAAAAGGAGCCCAAGATGGGCTGTCCCTGGAAGACTGGATCAGACTTTAGTGCTAGGAGACTTGAGTTCAATTTGCAGCTCTCCTCAGTGCCACCCTAAAAAAACCCCACTATTTTCTATACTAAAGAATGCCATAATAAAAGGGGAAGGTAGGGCACTGCAACTATAGGTATAAATAGCAAGATGCCCAGATAAGAGTGTGGGGAACCAAGTAGCAACTAAAATATCTACAATAAAATAACTAACTGTGTAAAAGACCCAGACCGTTTTATATCTTGCTATATCAAAAACCTTGATAATTCATACAACCCTCTTATCCATAGTGTTTAAGTATTTAAAAAAATATTTATCATCAAAATACTATCAGTATGAAACTAGATATCAGTGGAGAATAGATAGTGTTTCCCCCATAGCCATTAAGATGCCTGTACCAGAACAAAAGAAAGTGAAGCAATTTCTCCATCCTTTGGCCTTCTCACAAGGACTCCAGCTGCTAAGAATATAAGCACACACAAACAAAAATTTAGGACCTTTATGAAGGTTTTAGATTCTTTTGTAAATTTGATCAAAAATTAATCCATTACAGGAATCACTTAATGAACTCACACCTGCATACAGAGGGAGCAAATACAAAGTTTTCTAATGTATAATAATTCCCTTCAAAAAAAAATCCAGTACATGAAGAATATACTTTGCCATCTATAGTTATTATATAGGTGTAATACACATAATAAAGTTTGGAATCTATCAATGTATTTTACTGCATTAATGTCTCCCAACTTTTACACAGCATCCCTTTAAAATTACTATGTCTAGCTCTTTATTTTAATGGTATGATGTGACACATCTTAAGGAATCTCTTCCAACCCAGTAACTCCTACTTTCACTCCCACCCAAACATTCAATCTGTATATTACAGCTACTTTTCATTTCATAACTTTTTTCATTTATCTTTAATAGGCTGAATTTACACAGCAAGCAAAAGATATTTTGCTTATTCTGTTTTAAATCAAATATAATTTAACTTCACACTCTGCCACAAATACATTCAGCATTTAGACTGAGCTGATCATTTCCTTCATTTATTTTTGCATGCCACCGATCCCCCTCATACATTTCTCTTGCACATGCAGACTATGCTTTTTCCATAAACAGAATCAAGTATACTTGACTGAAAAAAAACATTCAAAAGAACTTTAACTTCTAAAAGAATTTCAGCTTAAAATGTTACAAAACTTACATAAAATTGAGACCCCGTCCCCTTGCCACAGGCATTTTCAGATTGCAAATTCAGTTTCTGCCAATTGTTTGATTTTCCCCTGCTCTCAACTACCACATCTTCTTAAATTATGCAGTTAGTAGTGTGCATACCTGTTTAGTTTTCAGATTTCCCTCTAGTCCATACTTTCTCTCTACCTATTCCACACTGCTAATTGACCTGTACCATTACCAGCATGCATAAGAAAACTCCTATCTACCTGTTAGACCTGACAGACACCAGAAAGGCTGCCAGTGCAAAGCTTCAATGAGAGAAGCCTCAGAGAGAGAGAGAGAGAGATTGATTCAAATGTGGGAAATAGGAGGCATTAAAGCACAATAGCTCTCGGAAGGATTTGCTCCCTTAAACTGTGAAAGAACATTTTTTTGCACAAGGATATTCATGTTTTTTGTGTACATAAATCAATAAAACTCAACTACATATATGTTCCTAACTCAAGAGATGCCATCATAGACTGTCAAATCTCTCAAACACAGAATCATCAGGGAACTTAGTCTAATATTCTTAGTAATTTTCTATTACTTTTAATTTTTGAAATAATGATGAGAATTCCTAATAAGCATCTTGCTAACCACAAAATGTATAGTGATGATCTTAGTCACTTCACACAGCAAACAAGTCCTAGAAGCAACCTAATATTTCAAGAGGTCCTCACACCACTGTACCACCTCCCACTAGATACAAAAGTATCTTACTGACAGTACTGGATTAAGCTGACAGATCTGCAAGGTTAGGTTAGGAAAATTAGTGCATTTCTGCAACACACAGGTAGCTTGCATCAGCATAATAGAGGAAGAAAATTATTTTGCTATAGCCTATATAGTTATCCTTCCTTAATCTTCTTAATTGAAAAAAAAAATAGCTTCAGTGCTAGATGTGACCTTTGAAGTTAAGGTTGCCAATACAAACAAGGCTGACAAAAATACTGCTCTGCTTTCACAGATAAGGCGGCAGAATCATCAGTCAAGAATTGTGTCTTTGACGTCTGTTTACAAGTGCAGTAAAGCCATCAGTGACCTCAGAAACTCTCAGATGTACACACTAGTAAAGAAAGAGAAAAGAGTGTAGGAAAGTGATATAAGAAAATTAATAAAGTTTAAAAATATAATCTAAGAAACATATCCTCGGTATATCTAACATTCCAAATAAAAGTAACAGGAAGCATCCCTATAAATCCCTCATCTAGAACTTTGATGATTTCAATTCCACTCACTAATACTTAAATATAGTTTACTGCAAAGAAGAGTCTAAGACACAGTAATGGACATAAGGTTGTAAATGGAACATACATGACATTTTACAATCTTTAAACTAGTTGTGGTTTTTTGCTATAAAGATTTATCTGTCACAGAAACTTAGAGAAAGGACTTTACACCACCAGAATCTGTGCTTGCCCTTTGTTTAACGAATAGTCTTTGTTCAGGCTCCAAAAATATGCTTAGTATAATTAGTTCAAACTAACTGAATGCACTTGTCAGAAGAATTCATCCATAACTACCCCAAGCATTAAGGCAGTTATAGCATCAAGCGCACAATCTTTTAAACGGCAGAGTTACACTATTTATTATACATGGTTAAGGAGTTCACTCCAGTAAGCTACTGCCACTCTGACAGATCTTATCTGCTGCCTGTCTAGGCAACTGGCTTCTCTTGCACACTACTAAGAAACTATGGCTACAAGTCATTTATGTCACATATGACTTAAGACAGAAACAAACACTGCCATCTACACAGACTCTCCTTGTGACAGCAAAAGATGGACATGATAAAGCAAGGGCACTTTCAGCATGCAGCTGACTCTCACCCAAAATTAACAACTGTTCAACTCAGGGTGATTGATCTAAATCACTTTCTTTCAAAATAAAAACCATCAGCATTTGAAGATGTTTGTTCATAGTACTTCAGAGACCAGACCTTGGACTGCTCAAAAGATAGCACTTGCAGAAATACTATTGTGGAATGTCTGCACATCATGGCACAAGGAATGAGACTGTTCTGCCATCCTTTGGGTGGAATACTCACTGGAAGAATGAGGATAAATGACCAAGTATATAGTGCAGTGGTGCTGGCTGCTCTAAACCTCTACAGAGATTGACTGTAACAAAAATATTTTCAACAAAGTCATTTTTTAAACAAAATGGAAGGGATGTCCTACAGTTAAAATCACAAGTACCACACTGAGAGCGACGTGCACTTGATGCTGAAAAGGACATCCCTCAGCATTAGCATTATGTCAATGAATGCACAACTTTCGCTTCCTGGATCAGTTAGAAGACATCACAGCAGAGATGCATCAGGCAAAACTGTCTAAGAAGCCTTGCAGCAAACAGTACTTTTACCTTTGAACCCTGTTACAGAGCAAGTTTTTTCACGGAGTAGTAACTAGACCCCTTTCTCCTGTAGTTCTGCCCTTATCCGGCAGCTTCCTAATTCTGAAATCAAATTGCCAGGAGAGGATAGAACCATCTCATTTCATCTTGCTGTTGGTATGCTATTATAAACACAGACCGAAGAAGTTGAAGCAAAACACATACCCATGTCTCACAGGTCTAATTTCTTAATGAGGAAAATAAAGAGACTACAACTTGTAGTCCCGGTTGTTTCACAGATTTTATGATCTCTGAATAATAAATAACAAACCTTCAATTTTTTAAAGTCTTCCTTATCCAACAAAAGTACAAGAATAGCATTGGATCTTTTTAATTGGGTAGAGAAGGGAAGATAAAAATATTAAACCAGACACTGGTATTGTGGATGATAGCTACAATATGAGCACTTACAGCACTTACTTCTGACACTCTGTCCTTCAGTGGTTTTGTTCCACTCAAAACAGAAGGATAATACTGTTAGTAACTATTTTAAAGTGGTATTATCCAGCCATCACAGGCCTACTGTTTAGCAGTGTACCCTAGAAGAAATGTGCAAAAAAAAAAAAAGGTATTTTTAAAGACTAGTTTGCTGAAAACTTTTTATCTCAAATCTTGAGCATTCTTAAGTCACTGAATATACTACAGTGGGATCCATGTAATCTTTTGGAATATTTTGTCTGCTTGTGGCACGTTACATGTAGGCCCAGAAATACTCTACAAGAACACTTCTTTCTGTCTTACCTTTTATGTAATGCAAAGTGTTTGCTATCCAGTCAAATCTGACTACATGACTAAATGAAAAGTAGGTGCTTAGAATAACAAAACACTGTCTAAGATATTTTGAGGGTGGCTCTATGAATCCACAAGGAATAAGCTGTTAAAAAACAAACATAAAATCCCCATAACCACCACAAATACAAAAAAAATCCAAACAAAACACACTATCACCACAGATCATGCTGAGCAGCAATTTTATCTTTATTCTAGACCCAACTACACCAAGTTCACAGCATATCAGGAATGCCACTAGAACAACAGGTCTGCGTCACCACAGTAATAGTTTATATCAGTTCTTTAATGCATTGATACTACTGTCCCACCCATAACTGGCAGTCAGCATACTCATTGAAAGCCTAGTCTGAAATGTTGAGAATTTTGGAAGCATCTTGAGATGTTTGGTGATGAATTTCATGAAACAAAAGAGAGAACACTGTGCACATTACTCTGTTTTTCAAATTAAGATCAACAATGCCTCCAGGAAAAAATGAAACAGATTGTTCATCACTACTGTAGACATATCCTGTTTTGCTCATCAGTACCTGAATGCAAACTCTGACTTTATTAGTGTTTCAGAGAAGTTCCTATATCTTTTAAGAAAATCACACTGAATAGTAACAATACAGTAGGAAAAGCCAACTTAAGATTGCTATTTTTAGCCTAACATGAATACTGACACCACTGTTAATGAATACAGCAATCTTCCTTGGGACAGTGAATCTAAATCTTCCCATAACTTTTTACTTTTTTTTTTTTTTTTTTACACACACTTTTGTTTTTCCTTTGAAGAACTCTTAGCTGTGAGACTGCCTAACTCTGCATTTCTTATTATGAGACCCCAATTATACCATAAGCTGTTACATATGTTCACTAAGGCTGAGTATGCTTTTAGTGTTGAGTAACTGAAAAATTTAGCTGGAAGGAAGCGTTTCTTGCAGGCAGTGCAGAACCCTAGAGGGCACATGAGACCCAGGAATTCTCACCCTTTGTCCCCACCTCTTGCTGTTTAAGACATTAAAAAAAAAAAGAGACACTGAAAAGCCCACTGAAAAAAAAAGTCTTTTCCCATCCCAATCCAACTCAGTCTGATTAAACAACCAAATCATTAAGCACCCTAACCTTGGGGACTAGAATTATGTACTTATATTTGTGTCACTTCAACAGATACAACAGCTCACTGGTTGTGTTGCTAACCTGTCAGAGTGTATATTTCCGTGTTCAATTTATGCCGCACTGGATCACTTTCTCTAAGAGAAGTAGTACTTTAAAACTTATTTAATATAACTTTGGTTCCCATTTTATTGTTTCATTACTGTAAAATGCTCTCAAAGATCCAAATCAGAGACTGCAATTTATGCATGCAAGTTAAGTACATAATTATACACGTTCTCAAAAAAAGTAGTTATCATTTGTTGCTAGGAGTGTCTCCTGCACCAAAGCCTTCCCAAAAGGTAATTGAAATGATGGAGGACATTTATTAAAAAGAAATAATTCTGCAAGTAATTTATTAGACAAATTCATCCTACTCAAATGCAAAACGTGCTTGAGCTTGAAAGGTTCAAACACAAGACTTGGCAACTTGAAATCAGTTATAGTTGGAGGTACTCCTGTAAGATCCCACACGTTTTTAAGAACATCGCAGTGGTTCAAAAACATTCTGCCACAAATGGAGTAGTCACTGAGTGGAACTCAGCGTAGAGAAAAGTTTAGAGAGTAACACAAACATATGTAAGTAGTAGGGGGCAAAGACAGAACTCCATTCAACATTCATCCCAATTTAAGGAATTTGTTCTACTTACACGATTGCATTCTTAAAAACTATAGAAGAATTTATAGGAGGGTAAAGATCACACAGAGACAAAAGTCTTTATCTCCATGTCCCATATAACTCTTAATATTTATTTGTGTGTTGACAGATCCCAAATTTTTTGAGCAAACTGGTGATGCACTGTGCTAGAAACAGTACATAGGAAGACAAGCGTTGATACCAGACAAGGGACACTACATTGCTTTCCTATTGTTTCACTTATTAAATAATCAATAAAACCTAATGTTTGTCAGTCTTTAATGAAGACTATATCTTAAAGTTTAAGAAGGTATGAAGGAGGAAAGATACAAAAATAAACAAAGGTTGAATATTATTTTTAGAAAGAGGGAGGAGAAAGAGACAATCATTTAAATAAATCAGCATCATATGATACTGGTATGCAAGCCTGTGAAGCCACAGATTCTTATGTGATCTACATGACATGATCCAAACAAAGTCAACTACTTCTGTCTGCTTTTTTCATACTCAGTACCTAGAAAAGTACTACTGATGCACTGTGCACTGTGTTTTTCGAAGTGGAATGTCTGATATTCTGCTAAAAAAAATAAAAAACAAAGGGCAGATCCATTAATACCACAAATTTCTTGTGGTAGACAATCACAAAATATGCAGCAGTGATAGTTCCAGAAAAAGTTTTTTGGAAATTTTCCATGTTTGCTGTTTTATAAGTCAGACATTAGGA
The DNA here is from genome assembly GCA_027925045.1 of Hypotaenidia okinawae. Lineage (NCBI taxonomy): Eukaryota > Metazoa > Chordata > Aves > Gruiformes > Rallidae > Hypotaenidia > Hypotaenidia okinawae. Next base: position 19,766,567 of record BSDF01000010.1, read on the forward strand.
GGCAGCAAATGGCTCGAAACCATGTGAGAAAACAAATCCTGTAGGAAACTGAAAGTGTATAAGATAATAAGAAATAAGAACGGGAAATTAATTCAGATACAAAAGCAAGTTATTGACATTCTCCAATTCAATCACATGTCAGGTTACATCAAAGAAAACACTTTGGAAGCTATTTACTAAAAAATTGGGGATCTTATTAATGAAAACCACACTCAAACTTTATATGGTTGACTTTGGACTTGCATTAATATTAAAAAGCAAAACACTTATCCTAGCCTGTTTTCCAATGTAAGCTTTCTAACTTGATATCACAACATTGAACAAACATATGCATACAGAACACAAACCAAATCATGTCTCATAACATTTTATCTAAACCAAACAGCTTATAACTGAAGTTCCAGTTTTTAATTATTTCCATGGTTATTATACTTGAATAAGTATAATTGAAAAGCCAACGTGGTTTTACTAGAGTTTTAACAACAACAACATCTTAGCCAGCAACATTCATATCTCTCTATTCCTAACAGAATACAGCATAAGCCAAGCTAAAAATAACACTAAGAAACTTTCTTTAAAAAATAATAACCACCCCTCCAACAAGCCCAGGAATTTCTATTCTGAGTGCCCGTATTTTTGTAAAATTGCTCATAACATTTTATATTGTGCAACTAGGAAGCTGTTTTTAAAAGGCATCTATACACTGAATCAAAACATGAGTGGAAAAATGAGAAACATCTCATATTTACCGACTTGCTTAGAATGTAAAAAGATTAAAACATGGGCTAGGTTTGCTCACATCTTCAAATATGACATGTAAATTAGTGTTTATTTCACAAGCTGTATTATCATCAACACAGAACAATGCACTTATCTGTATCTGACTAAACAGTTATGGTAAGTAACAGAGATAGGAGTTAAACCACAACAATATTTCACATTAATATATGCATGCAGCTGTAAAACATTCTTACCACACAGAATTTGTAATTAATGAAATATTTTCAGCTTTACCACATTAATCAAGAAATACAAATAACAAAAACGAGGCATAAACTTACTGTTTGCTAGGTGTCCACACTGTCCTTCGGTCTGAGTCAATGGGAAATAATTACCACTAGGAAATCTGGTAAGCAGAAATACAATAAAAATAAACATTAGCATGCCAAAAAGAATAAACTCAGCTTTTCTGCAAGTATTTTTCCTCATAATACTTCACAGGCAAGTTAAAAAAAGAACCAAAAAAAGCAAAGTTGAAAAAATATATATACACATTTAAAACATAGTCCAGCAGTGTTCAAGGATCCTTGCCTCTCAAACTTTAAAGCAGCACAGACAAATGTTGAGATGCCTATAATAGAACAAAAATCCGAGTTCTCAATCATTAGTTACGCAGTATGTGTGAGTAAGGAAGACAATTTCCAAAATAATGATTAATGTATTATCCAGATTTTTTCCTCTCTCTCTCTCTTTTCCCCTTCCCATTCAGGTTTTTCTTCTTATAAAATGCACATAGGTTTTTTCTTCCCTGTACCCTGACTCAGGCCTGGCTTTGAAATGCATTTCAATCTCTCAACACAGACTGCTTTCACTGCATTTAGAGTCCCACCAAGGCCCAGCTTTAAAAGCTACTGATTCTTTTTTTCTTTAGCCTTCCTCACAAAGGAAGGGTATTTTGTAAATTACCAGCTCGTTCAGATCAACAAAAGGTACTTTCATAGAAAGCCCCATTTGATTTTGCTCAAATTTGATTACAAGGATGGAGAAAAGGAAAGGAAGTCAAAAAGAAAAACCCCAGATGGCTTTTTCATTCATCTCAGTGAATGAGCTTTATCTGTGCCTTTTGAAACTGTAGCAGTGGAAAAGCATTTCTGTTGGCTTAAAAAACTTGACAAAAATTATTGGTTTGCCATTTCTCATGTAACTGCCATTGGGAACTGGATGAAAAGACTTTTTCATGGGATCGCCTGCTTGGATCAAAATAATGGAGATTAGGTATTTCATTATAAATTACAGTGGGAGATAGAGCAGGCTGTCATATTAATAGCAACCTGCTCATGGCCTTCAATGGTAGCTATTCTCCTAGACAAAGGACCAAGGGGGTTGTCTATTGAACTTGTACTTTAGGCCTGATCAATTTTCTATCATCAAGGCAAAAGGTGAGGTGACTAACAAAAGAATTCACACATGACTGACCTCATAAGCCTATAGATAAAACAGCTTAAAGAAACAAAACACATCCTGAAATTATGGGTGATAAACTGTATAAAGGAAAAAGAAGAAGAGAAATGATAGAAAAAGGGAAAGAAAGAGCATGTGGTCTATAATTCTCCCTCCCTTCTTAGGTGAATGGACATATTAAAAGCTACTTGTTTTCAGCTGCAGATAATTGCAGCCTTTGCTTTGCCATGTTCTGCCTTAAATCCTTCCGTGTACTTTTTCCTCCAACACTGTTCCAGTAATTTCATTCACGAATAACCACAGTACTGAGTTTAATACAGAACTTACAAGAGCTGTAGCCACACAGAGAAAGGATTACACATAACATTATAGGCAGAAAGGTGTCACACAGGCATTACATTTATAATCAAATTACAGGAATAGCTATGATCCTTTGGGTTGGTATGCTTTTACAGAAAGCCTCGCTAATTAAGTGAAAGTTGGACAACTGAGTTATGTAACAGAACACCTCTCAGAGGTTGAAAGTCTCAACACCTTTTTCTTTCATTACAACGGCATGTAATTTTATATAGTGTGCAAAAACAGCATGTAAAATGCCCATAACATATTTAGATACCCTTACAAATATATTATCTGAATTTCTGCTGCTGCTGCTTCCTAGGAGCCCCTTCTACAACATTAGCATTAGGCTTTGCCAATCAGCTACAGAGGGTGAAATCGTAACTCTCCTGAAGCCAGATACATAGCAGCAAAACGTTCACTGGTTTCTGCCAAGATTGAGACTTCCTCCAGTTTACTGCACAGATAGAACACTTTCATACAACAAACCGTGGTTCCTGATACATCTTAGCCCTGATGAAATTTCCCATAAGATATGCTCGTGTCATGGGGAGGGGTTATGAACACTGTAATAACTAAGGCAAATTTATAGAAGCACACAAATACTTGTATTTGAAGGTCAACACACAACTAAAGCAGCAAGAACTCCCCTTTCATACAGTTAACAGCAGTTCATAACTGTATTAATAACAATAAAACTGAGTTCCCTGAGATATTTATGATTTTCTCCTTTCAGCCCCTACCAGTGTAGTGATAGTACAATTCCAAAAGTGAAGCTAGCCACTGATTCATGGTGCTTTGTCACGGATCCACCTGCCTGCATTACAGTATTTATGTAAAGGCACTGAGATAATCACAGCTAAAAATGAACACTTTTAGGTGTGAGGAAAGATAAAAAAGGAAAGCTAGGCAAAACACATGGGAGGCTACAAACTGGTGCCAGGAAGGAACTTCTGAACCACAACTCTGGTGCAGAAGCCAATGGATTGTTGAAACTTAGACTGAATCCTACTGAAAAAGCATGCTCATTATTGCACAGAGAGATTAGAAAACTCATTGTAAACACCACCTCTGGAAATAAAGACAGGCAAAACCCCAGCACTTTACGTTAAGCTCTGGCTGCCAACGCAAAAACTGAGAATTGCTGCCAGACCAGGTTCCTCTAAGGAGCTCAAATATGGTACACTGTATCTGAAATTACTAGAAGCTCTAGCGGTAACAGTAACTTTCCATTATACCCATGATTACTAAATGATTAGCAATTCACCCCAACTTTACATCTTCTATGAGGGGCTTTACTGAGTAGTTATACAAAAAGAGCTCTGATAATCATTGCAGATAGCTCTCCGACAGTATTGCTCAACAGCAGTGAGAACAGCAAATTTTATATTAAGAGCCATTTGGGGGAAAAAAAAAAAAAAAAGAATAACCCAAGCAGAAAATACATTTTGTTACAGCATCAGTATAGTCTGAGTACCCATGTGAAAAGTCAGAAGCAAGGCAACATACCAAAAAAGGCATATATGGGCAAACACACTCTTCAGAATGATTAAGTGGGCACTGACTTCCATGAAGACATAGATACACTTGGCCCACAGAACACATCTCATACAGGACACCTAATTAGCAATCTTGTAATGCACGCTGGAGGTTTAATCAAAAGCCAGTTACAGGGTTGTTTTTTTCCTCCTGTTGTGCTTTGCTTGTTTAAGCAGGACTCTGCTCATACCTCCACACTATAAATTTGAGGTAAACCCTAACTGTAAAGGTCCATGCCTTTTCATTCTACTTCTTGTCCTCACACAACTACCTACAAAGGGGCATCATTACATCGTTTCTCTCAGGGGCAAGAAGGAACAGGAACCCCAAACCCAGTCCTGTTGCTCAGTGCTATTTATCTAGAAGTGCATGCTGTATGTCCCACTTGACTTCTCCATAATGATGGAGTATATTTGCTCAACTGGCTTCTCTAAGCTAAAGGACTCTTTGTTACAAGTTTGGCTCCTGCTGAACACCTACCACTGAGTAAAAGCACCAGTAACTGTCACAAGGAGACAGAACTAGTAATATTTGAGATGATTTTTTAACTTTAAAACACTGTTGATATAAAAGATGGCTTAATCTTTGATAATTGTCAAATAGTGGGCTCCAAAACCAACTGGAACTGGTATTCACTAAAGCAGTTTTCATGAGAATTTCTGAATAGCTATTTCACTTTTGAATGATATCTTAGGCTAAATTAAATTCCTCAGGTAAATGAACAAATGTCTTGCTAAGCTTACCTTGTGCGCTTTGTGGTCTTGAAGCACTCAGTCAGTTTAGGAATATCAACTTCAGGGTAACAGTCATTGCCAAAGCTAATGAAAATCAGTCAGAGAGAGTGCTTTAAGACATATCCACCTAGATAACATAATTACAGAATGTGCTTCCATGGAGCAGGCCAAAAATCTCAAAAATAATTCCTTTCATAGAAAAGTCATAAAAGCTGTTTCCATTGGCGTTTGATGACTTTCATTCAAGATGTTTGATTTGTTCTCAGCTTCCAAATCACAAACTCATTGTCACATTTTCTTCTAATTCAAAATCTCAGCCCTAGACACCCATACAACAAACAAGGTCCTTTAACCCCAATGGCTTTCAACTACCCTATTTGGCACAGACACTTTGAACAGTAATTTATAGTTTCCCTTCCTTTAGAGTTGTAGAAGGGTCATTATCAGATTTAATTATACCAGGCAGGAAGAAAGCTAATAAGTGTAAAGATTCTGTCACATATCATTAACATTTTAAAGCACTGTGGTTGCTAAACCCAAGCAGTATTAATTGCATTCAAAGAAGCATCAGAGAAAGTGAAAACATAAGCTTGTTTTGTGACTTCTAACCACAAAACTATAAATGTCTGTAAAATCATTTCAGGTAGAGCAGATTGATTAATAAAACACCCAGAAAATGCTCTGCCAGTAATTTGCTCCCGTTTACACAATAAAAGATCTGTTTAAGTGCTTTGATTCATTTTGATTGCTGCACTGTGGTACGTAAAATGACTTGCTGGAAAGCTGTTCCCAGAGCTCTCTGGACTTCAAAATGAGCATACTGAATTTCCCTGACACCTAAAGGAAGGCAGTGTAAGTCAAGGAGCACAAGTGTGGTTTACTCTAGGTGTGAAACTGTACCTCAGGAAGGCGACCTCCTGCACACTCACCCCTGACCTAGCTCTTTATTCCTTTTAACATTTCCTTGTCTTATTTTGAGCCCTTTCCTAAGCTATTGAAACCACTGTAAAAAGGGTATATATGGTTCTGAGTATATGGAACACCCGATGTAGATGCTTTCTGAAAAGTACTTGATTCTAATAGGGAGGTTTTAGTTGTTTATCTCAAATACAGAAAAAAGAAATCCTACCCAATCTAGGTATTACATAGTTTCAAAGTAAAGTGTCTTTAAATAAAAACGTTAAAATCATAGAATCATAGAATTGTAGGGGTTGGAAGGGACCTCAAGAGATCATCGGGTCCAACCCCCCTGCCAAAGCAGCTCCCTAGGACATTTCACTCAGATTGGCATCCAGATGGGTCTTGAGTATCTCCAGAGAAGGAGACTCCACCACCCCCTGGGCAGCCTGTCCCAGGGCTCTGTCACCCTCACGGTGTAAAAGTTCTTCCGCATGTTGGTGCGGAACTTCCTATGCTCCAATTTGCAGCCATTGCCCCTTGTCCTGTCTCCACAGACACTGAAAAGGGGCTGGCTGATTCCCCCTGCATCCCCTGCTTAAGCTAATTATAAACATTAATTAGGTCCCCCCTTAGTCTTCTCTTCTCAAGGCTGAACAGTCCCAATTTTCTCAGCCTTTCCTCATAGGGGAGGTGCAAAAAGAGAAATTACTGACTTGGGTGGAAAAAAGAGCCAACAAAAAATATGGTACTAGGACAATATGCTGTATCAGTAACAACCTGTATGGTATTGAAAGCAGTGTTCAGAACCCTATTTTTCTGCTTTGCCCCGGGTTGGGGATAAAGGTACTAGGCATTACGGGACAAGATACCTTATGTTTGACTCAGTTTCAGTAATTGAGATGTGCTTTTATTTAGATAGTTAGAAATGAAGTAATATATGCAAATGAGATGGTTGGTCAGCAGCTTGAAAGTGAAAGCAAACTTTGCACATATTTTACCAAGACGTATGAAGTGCTCGCTGCTTGACAGTTTTCACTGAGAATCTCCATTGTAGTCAACTGGATCCAACAATTAAAAGCCAAAAAAACCCCCAAACCAAATCAGGACACACACAGTAGAACAAGGAAAGAAAAGAGGAAATACTTTGGAAAAATATATGGGTCAAATAACTCAAAGTTGGCTAGGCCTATTTAATTTGCCCCAAGTCTTAGAGAAGCTGACTATCAGAGCTGTGCCTGCTTGAAAGCTGTTTTAATTAGAATGATTCTTGAAAGCATATGACAGATGGATATGGAGAGAAAAGCCTTTAAAAGGAGGAAAAATAACACCTTCCTTAAAAGGAGGATGATGTTATAGCCTGGATACTCTATTTATTTTCACATTTTGTAAGTTAATTTAAAACAAGGAAATTACTAATTAAGCATGAAAACACCAAGAACAAGGCATTACAAGGTAACAAGCCTCTTAGTATGGGAAATAACTGATGTCACATTTCAGTATTTTAGGAAGATTTTTAGTATCATCATACAGGATTGTCTCCTGGTCTAACCAGGAAACAGAAACTAAACAGTATTACTACAGGGGAAAAAAATGTGACGCTAGAGCTATCAGTGATTCACTGTGTAAAAGGAAGAGTCATCACGTGGACTTGTGGGTAAGCACAGAACCCAGTACTTCATTTTCATCATTAAGCTCGATGGCAGAAGACACACTGCTCCCATAATGTCTGAAGTGAGGTCTAAGCTAGAAAGGTCTGCAGGCAAACTGGGGGCCACAATTATAAGCCCACAGAAATCTCAGTAGAAATGGTTTGAAAAAAGATTAACTGCAGTTCAAGGATAGGTATATTATTTCTCACACTCAGAAATAATCAGCTGCAGAAGTGTAGGTTGAGAAACAATGTAACAGTTCTGCACTAAACTATCTGGATCAGAAACTAAACCTGAAGCTACAAAGCCATTGCAAAAAAAGCAAGTATCACACTGAAAGTCTTACAGACCAAATAAAGCATTTCCTGAATGCCACCTGAGATGATCTTTTTGCTTTGCTTGGTTTTGATACAACCTTAAACAGGTTACTTTTTAGCTACAGACACTGCCTGAAGGTTAAAAATAAGATGTAGTTAATCTGAAAGAGTCTAACTTTAACACAACAGAAATACGCATTTTTATTCCAGAAATGGAGATTTGATTTAGACATTAAAAAAAACCCGAAACAAAAAGACTTTGCTGAATTCAAGACAGATTTACAAGGAAAACAGACAATCCCTGAACAGCTTTGGAAACTAGTTAGAAAAATGTCAGGAATAGTTTAGTTAAAACAGACTCTGTATTTAAGACAATTACTTAAGGTTTTTTCAAGCTTTCCCCCCACTTATTCCTTTATCTTAAAATAAACCACAAAAGTAACTGAATACATAATTTCATCAAATCCTGTTAAAACTTCTACATGTATCAAGATTTAATATAGCTTTTCCTCAAACTTCATGGAGTTAGAGTGCTCTCTAAGCCAATTAAAATACCTCTCTTCCTAAACCTTCCTCTTCCCCTTCTGAACTTTCGGATGCATCAACCAAACATGAAACCTCATTGCAAGCACCTCTGAACTTAGGAGTCTGAATCTGCTCACATATAGTGAGCAGTCAAAAAAAATCCCCATACTTTACCAAAATCTGTGTAAATTGCCTGAAGTAGATATTTGAACACATTAGGATACAATATGCAGTAACCTTAACATTCAGAAAACTTTTTAGATACTAATAAAACAGATGAAATAAACACATCTCTCTGGATAACCTCTGGCCATGTCAACCTTCAGCCATTAGACTGGTCGCATGGTGTTCTTTAACTGGACTTCTATGCTCCAGCCTAACACAAGTGATTTCCACATTCTGACAACTCCAGTTTCAATTACCATGACAACATGAACACATAATTATATACATGCATTGAAAGCAAAAGTAGAGGAGTAGAAAGCATCCAGAGAACTTGGTACGTGTGCCTGCATGCTAAACAATAAAAATAAAACCCTAAACAACCCAGACTGGAATGTATTTCTTTAAAATGTATTTTTACAGGGAAACATATTAGTTAGAAAAATAGTGAAATAAGTTTGTGAATTTAATGAAGCAGGAATTAAAAATAAGTTTGAGGTAATCTTATTGTTCAATACATTTTTCAATTCCACTAGAAAAACTCAGAAGTTAACTGAAACCAAGTTTTCCACGCAGTTCAGATTTTGAATGAGATATATAAACACTTGTTAGGTTGTTAGGGAGAGGTTTGTGTTAGTGGTTTCATCTGGGAATTTATCATTATCAAAATAAATGAGTTAATTAGAATACCTATACAAGGAGAATTATAAGGTGATTAAAAAAACCCACCCTTTTTTGGTAAATACAGATTTCCTGTATTGGAATGATGAGCTTAAAGAATTGTGCCTTTTGTTTAAGTATTTATTTTCAAGAAACACTTTTTTTAAAAAATGCAATTTTTTTTCTTAAATATCAGCCTAGTCATCTCTTTCCCTACTAACATATTTCAACATAGTTGTGAATAACTCTAATTTCAGTCTTTGTGCCCATTCATTGCTGATCTTTTAACCCTGTAGTGGTATCAATGAATATTCCCATTATTGTCAGTTAGTAGCAGCTGTGGTGGCTTTTGATGCAAAAAAAAAAAGAAGTCTTTAGACAAGGTCAAGTGACCAAACTCATTTAACTAGGACACTGAAGTTGGTAGCCAACCTGGGCATTAGTTTGAGTTATTGAGCAAGGAGCAGAAACCCATTAACATATACCTAAGAAATCTGTTCATCAGATTGTATCTGTGCAGTTTCCCTCATCAACAACTAGCTTTTTGCATGCAGGAAAAAATTACTTTTGCTGTAATATATAAAAGTGAAATGGAGTTTCTCCTGGGACACAGAGCATTTCACCATTACAAGCTACGGCTTTCTCCGTGCATGGGATTTGGCCACTGCTTCCAGAATCAGGAGGTCAGACACTTCTTGTCAGTAACACATTGTTCACTGGTGTTTGGAAGCAGCTTTGATATTATTGCTTTCACAGACTGTTCTAAAGGAGTTTGACAAGATCAACCAGAAACAGGAAATAACACTCACCAAGCTGATTTCAAGGAGCAGCACTTACATTATTCAGCTGATAAGATTATTCATATGCCTTACATGTCAAAATGAATAGAATGAATGTCTCTGAATGCCCTTTGGAGCAGGTTGCAGAAAAGGAAATCTCACACAGGTAGGAAAACATTAAAAACAACCTACTTTCACTGGGGGTGTGTGTATGTATGGCTAGTACTCTCCTGGACCTTTAATGGAGTCAGATTTTATCTGATATGAGAACCAAAGAGTTAGTGGGCTAGTGTATGAAAGTAGTAAGCTATTTCTGATAGCAATGACTAAATACAGGATTCATCCAGTCCTGCTGTAACCAAATAAAAGTCTTTGAAGAAATAAGTAATAGCAAAACCACAAGCATTTCACTGAGGGTTCCTCTATGACACCGTGTATCATCATGGACTATTTAATCCACACTAAATCTCCACAACTCCCAACATCCCAGGATGAGAGCCTATGAAAGGTTTTTAATGCAATCACTTCATGCCTCCAAAACACTCAAAACAATGACTTCACAACTGAGGTAGGGGGTATCTCAACATGCAGACAATGAAGCAATGAGCAAGTCAGCTGTGGAGCTATCTAAGAACAACCTACTATTTCCTTCATGTAATAGCCAGGAAAAAAAAAAAAGAGTTATTTCTGTTCTAACTTGACTGTACCAAGCCAAAGAAAATAATTCACCAAATTAAGTAGGCTCACTTGACAGGTAAAATATTCAATCTACAAATCAGGTTGTTAAAGGACCAAGAACACTAAAAAAGACAAGATCAAGAAAGGTTTCAAAATGTTAGAACAAGACCATCAGCTTTGCAACCAAAGAGTATCAATCAAGTAACTTAAAATAAACAAAAAGCTATAATATAGTTCAAATCTTCTGTTAAAGTTAGGTAGATCCATAATAATAGATGTATCTATCTTAAGGAAAATTTCTGTCATGGGTAAGGCTGAGGTAATTATCATGCATTTCTAATATAATCTGGTTTTAGGTGTGATTTTATGTGTATGGGCATGTAGTGGCTAACATTAACAATCTATGAACATGAGTGGTTAGTTTTTTAAAAAGTTAAATTAACTTAAAACCATCTTTCTTGGGAAGTCCACTGAGGATAGTGCTGAAGAAGTGTTCTGTAAATACAGGTTTAATTGTTTGCAGATCCTTTAGAAAGTTCTTAGATTATCCAAAGCAAAAAAACCCTTATCAGAAAAAAAAAAAAGAAAATCCATTAAGACTAATCTCTGAAAAGACATTATTACAGTAGGCTACCTTTTGAATTAGTATGCATAAATTGGATCCATCAAAATTATTCTACAGCTAGTAACATCAAAGGAAAGCTTACTTACACACTGGAGCTCACAAAAAAGAGCATAGAGGGAAAACCAGATTAATACTTTTGAACACAAACTGATCTAAATTATCTGCAAAAACTACTACAGAAACAAAGAAGCCCAACATATTCAAACATTTAAGAACATATCAAAGCATAAGTATTTTTTTAAAAAAATGTCAACAACTCACTTCTGAATTTAATTTAACAATGTGAACAACACGAGCCAAAACCTATATCCCCTTCAACTCTGCACTGCATCCCACAGGCCAAGCTCTAGCATTTACTTTAGCAGCATAGGTGTGGTTGAGTTCAATTAATAGGTTACAATTGGCAGCAACTGTGACTGGGGAAGGGCAGGAGGGGACTTTAGTCTTGTGCTTTTTGCTGCTTCCCCCACTCAGTAATTCTGTAGATTTTAGAGGTAACAAAGCTGTGTTCATAGTGTATCAACTCAGTTGTTGCACCAAGTTCGAGTCTTGAAATATATCACACATGAGAATTTTTGTTTCTTCCTGTGTGCCCTGCATGAAACTCCCAGGTGAAGCTTGGCAATACAATAGAGCCTGATGAGGAACTCACATAGTTTGAGAACTCTCCTTTGCCTGCTTTTTTTTTTTTTACTATTACAATATTTTCTTTGGTAAATTTCAAGTTTATAACAGTATTTCTATCCTTAGTATTCCTCTAAACACTTCCATGCCATATTTTAAAGAAATAACATGTTGAGATTGTTGTATTTACAGCAGAGCTTCAGTCATTAGCATTCAGGTCTAACTTCTCCATAAAGACTGTCCTAATGTACCTAACAATTCTATTGCATTAATGAATTTAGAAGATTTTGCTATAAGTGGTGAGAGAACAACAGAGAAAACAGTGAATTCAACAAGCTTTCTGATTTAGCACATCAAATTTTACATTCTCTGTGTACCTGAGGCAATGTCTATTCCTATCCTGTAAGGCATAAAGCTTCAGTTAGTTCTGTTATTACTTTTTGTGACTAAACTTTTGGTATAATACAGTATACAAGAGACACAGAGGTATTTTCTTTGCTTGAAGAATTCAAGGGCCAGAAATAGACAAAGAATTGTTTGATCCCATGACCCTACAGGAAACCTTAATATTTTTGAAGTACTTAAAAATCTACAAAGGGATTTGGAAGTTGCACACGTAGCTGTAATTACCTACAGCATGGAGACAGAGGAAATATCTTTGAAAGATCTATTACAAATGACTTTTTCTTATTCTCCTGACAGTATCACCCTTCACTCAATGCAACACATACTATACTCCCAAGGCTTGCTCACCTGCTTCTATATCCAGACTTTTAATTTCAGCAAAATTAGAAAAAACACTCCCTTTTACCTTTAGGAAACTAGAAAACAGGGGCACCTGCGCTGGTGGTGAGGTGTTGCCAGCTGGGGTTCTCTGTGAGGAGAGGCTGCCTCACTTTAGTTCTAGCCGGTTCCCACTGCAGGGAAACCATATTGAAAAAAGGGCAGAACAACACAACAGAAGTGTTTTTGTCACAGGACTGAGGGGAAAAAAAGAGTTTTAGAAACAGCTTGCAAGAGCCCAGGTGAGTGAAAGAGGAGGGAGGGGGTGCTGGAGGTGCTAGAACATGGGCTCCCCTGCAGCATGCAGGGAAAGCGTGATGTAGGCAGGTTGTCCTCCTGCAGCCTGTGGGGAGACCATACTGGATTACAGTATGGCAATTCAAACTACAGACTTTGATATCTACAAGCTGCTCTCAGGAAGAGTCAGTCTGTACTGTTAGACTATTCTAATGGGATAATGAATTCAAAAGTTTTTGTTGTTTCTATGCTGTGACAAAGTCAGCAGGTTGCTTAATGTTGTAGCAAATAATTTAGCCAGCTCCTGAGTAATCATTTGTAAAAGTTTGTATTCACTGAGAGTTAATTTGTTTGTCAGAGACTGGTAGTTATTTTCTAATGTTGCCAAAAAGGTGTCTTGGGCACAAAAATATTAAGGTAAAATTGCATTTGGCAAATGCATTAAAACAGTGTTGCCAAGAATGCTTGGCATCCGTTGCATGCCACGTGGGAAGGGGAGGTTGTGGTCAGATTATGACAGTCCCTCTCTGCTGCTCCTTCCTCCTCACACCTTTCCACTGCCCCAACATGGGTCCTTCCCACAGGCTATGGTCCTTCAAGAACTGCTCTTGCACAGTTCTTTGCAAGCTGCAGTTCTTCCAGATAAACCTCACCCAACACGGGCTCTCCACAGGCCACAGTTTGCTCAGGGAATATCCACCAGGTAGCTGTTTTCAGAATGTACCTCATAACTCATAAAACAGAGAAAACAAAAATGGATCTTTAGCTGTTACTGAAAAGCAAGGTCCTTTATTTTGTGTTATATTTCTCCACTACACTGACAGAAGGTTTTACCAGATATAGACTTTGTAGCTGATGAAGTAAATCCCACAAAAGAACAACGCGGGAGAGACAAAGAGAGCATGACAGGGCATATCTCTTTTCCACTTAAGTCAAGAAAGACAAAGTGTGTATATATATATGTACACATACACATCTCCCAGAAGGCTGAAAAGTCCAAGTTGTACTAACAGGCAATCCCAGTGGCTTGGGATGCTGCCTACAGGTGTTGTGTTCTGGCTCTGAAAATCAATTATGGAAGAGAATGGTCTTTTTGCTCACTGTGTTTGGATGCATTTGAGATTCTTTAATAAGGAACACTGAAACAGAACTTGGCTTTCTTGTGTGCGGTGGGTACAGGAATTGCTGGATGAAACCGCAGTATGTAGATTGCATCACCTTAAAACAATGATCCCCAAATGGTTCAGTACATGAAGACAGATCAGAAGAAAAATAGCAGGACCAATTCTGAGACATAGAAAAGTGTACTTCCCTACTCAAGCATGGCTCTCTGTAATGTATAAACACAGTTGGGGTAATGAAGAATATTTGAACAACAATGTGAAACAACTGGGATTATAGACTTTACATAGTAAATGGTTTAAGCACATGTTTGGGTTTTTTTTTATCTGGGCAAAACCATAACCTCCAAAGTATTAATTTAATTGTATAGCTAAAATTTTAGGCTCTGTAGTTTGGAGATATACCAAGCATAAATTGGATTATATAGGGAAAAGATGAAAATATTCTGCGTGTTGGACACATCAGAAGTTTTAGTAACATATTTTTTAAAATAAAACTTTAGAAAATGCATATACAGTCAATGAGCATGGTCCACTTCATAAATACAGAACGGTTCTAGGCCTGGGCCCTATCCTCATTTCCCTCCATAAACAATTTCTTTCCTCGAAGAAGATACATTTAAATCCACAAGAGTATTTTAGGTACATCACCCCTCAGTCATCATATCTGTGATTTGAAAACAGCATTTTAGATCATGAGTTTAAGTTTCTGAAATAGAGAGAAACTGAAGCATTCACCTTTTATCTGGATATATTTCTACAAACAAAATAGTTAACTCTTTGATACTTGGAGGAAAGTTCAAATATGTCCTACATCCTAGTTTTTAGTTTACCATATCACTAAAAATAGAAGGAAGAACTTTTTCTCATTTAAGTAGAGAAACTGCTTGTCATTTGTGATTTATAATAGCCCTCTCATTATAGATAACCTTTTCACCATGTGATTGTGTGTATAAGAACAATTAAAGAAATTCAGAATTCTCAGTGTTTTCTTTAGATGAGCTGACTGACTGGGAAAGCTGTTGGACTGACAGCTCTGATAAGTGAGGTCCTCCTTCTCCTGAATTGATACAGTACAGAGTAGCAACGCAATTTTTGTTCACACTCTCCCGGGTATGTAATTTATCCTTGACCTTGAGAAGTGCCTGTTTAATCATTAGCCTCTCTACTGAAGCTGCTAACAAGAAAGGCAACCACAGTGGCACAAGGCACCTGTTCATTAGGGAGTAGACTGAGAAAGAGCATCAGCTCATTGCAGCACAGAACACCATGTAGAAAGAACTCTTCTATGTGTGGTTGATCTGTCTCTCTGCAAGTAACACCAGTGCTGTCAGTAATAAAGTTTATACAGTTGCAAGGTTAGTATTTTCTTTGGTTGAAAGGGCAGAAATTAAAATCACCTAAAACTTAAGGTAATTAAGGAATCTATGGCAAGGAGTACCCGATCATTTAAGCACTTTCTATGTTCATACTGTCTGCATAGATGGTAGTGAGCTGTGAAGTTCCTTACAGATGCACATTCTTGCTATTTTTAAGACTGAAAAAGGTATGAGACATTTGGCTTTGTTTTCCTCTTTAGAAGTATGTGGTACTCTTTCAATGTTTGATACAATATTTTTGGGAAAAACAATCCCTGCTCCAAAGTCATCTGTGTTTTGCTACACAATTGAAAAAATACTAATTATAGAGGAAGAAAAGAAGATCTGGAACAGATATGAACAAGCAACATGCAAATTTGTTGAATTACTCTATTTTTCATTAGATAAACAATTTCAGTATTAAGAAGAATAAAATCTACAAATACTGTAAAAGTATGTTTAACAATGGACAACTAGCAAGATCCAATCTTTAAATGCTCAGCTGGTGGTAACTGTCACAGAAGAAATAAGCATTAGATATTTCTGTATATCTTCAGTCTTAATTCAGAGGAGAGAAGGGTGAAGAGAGCAAATACTATTTTTTCTATTAGTGATTATAATGGAAGACAATAGGGAAAAAGAAGAAAGAGGAAAGGAGGCAGAAAAGTTAGACTTTAAAACCCAAAGTTCTATTTAAATGATACCTATAATGTGAGAGACATTAACATTCTGATACGAAATTTATCATGTGAAATGTCTACACACATTATTAAACATTTATTTAGCAAAGAATTTTTAAGTGAGAGCCTCAAATTTGAATGTGCATGAGTAAAACAGAAGTAAAGGTTTTCTAGGCCCCATTTTGTAATTGTAGGTGAAATTCACACTCTGTGTGACTGCAAAACAAAGAGCAGGAAACACTTGCTCTAGGCATCTCAATGGGATTTTTATTTATAGTTCTGTTGTAGAAGCTGAACTGAATAATGGCATCTGATAGTCCATGTCTCCTGCACACTGCCAGTGTTGGAATTTTCTTTCCTGAAAATATGTATTTGATATCTGGGCTTCTTCCTCTGCCCCTTTATATGTCTGTGGGTTTCCTTTTAACCCCCACTCTTTTTTAATTTAAATAAAATTCTGGAATTAAAAAAAACAACCCAAAAAAAAAGAAGATCACAGGATGTGAAGATGCCATTCTGGGAACTAGCAAGCAGTCTCAACAGTAGAAAAAGCCAAGTGATCTTTCAAGTGGGCTATTACTGTAGTTGTGGGAGCAGAATAATGAAACTGAACAGAATAATTGGCCTAAATATCTGGTTAGAGGGCTGGTACAGAGAAAAGAGCATGAAAGGCTCTACTAAAACCACAGAAAGATGGGTGTTCCTGCAATCAGCACAGAGAAAAAAAAGCATTGGAGAAGTCTGTAAACTAAAGATGAGGGGAGGGGAACTGTTGGAAAGAAATCCAAGCAAAAAGGAGAAAAATACCCACTAAATCTGAAAGTCTTAAGGGAAAAGAAAGCAGTTGATTATATTTGCTGACATTCAAGGATGGCAGTTGGGAAACAGCAATCAGAGGTGCAGTATCAGGAGGTACACAGTATAAAAGACACATGGGTGACTGCTGAGATATATGTAGGGACATTTTTATATATTTTTAAAACGGGGACAAAAACACAAGTTTGCTGAATAGTATTGTATAATGAGAGATTATTAAAAGATGGACTTCAGCTATCACTGCATAGAGAAAGTAAACAACTATCCTCTCTAAACTGGTCATTTCCATCAGGTGAAGGTTTAGCAAATGACTTCTGAACAGAAAAGCGTGAAGTCAGTATGAGTATACTCAGATGTTACGACCATCCACGTTCAAGTCAACACTTCTTATTACATTAGAAAGCATTTGAAGATATAAGAGACAGTTTAACCATGCTATGTATTGCTACATGTCAGCAATTCTTTGCTATTGAGGTAAAGAACTAAGCTGCTGGCATTTTCCCCAACCTTAATCTGTACTTCTGAAAACAACTCTGTAAGTTACCATGAAAAGTCCAAACCCAAATGTATCCTATTTCTGATGACAGAAACATGCAAGGCAGTTGATATGCTTGTTGTTAATGAATGATAATGACAGTATCAGTAAATGATAATTAAAATGACAATATCATACTTTCAAAAAACCTATAGCAAGATATTTTCTGTGTAATTAGCATTACAAATTTTAAGTGGCTTTTCAGTGGCTGTTTTGTATTAGAGTTCCTTAAATAATATACAGATCAAGATTCATTAGTAAGAGTCCTAGAGTCTTCATAAACACAAGGAGCATTAGAGTGCTAAGGACCTCAATACTGAGAAACATGGCCCAGAAAAGACAAAAACTGCAAGCATTTACTAACAACCTAGTGGAACCGGTTCATTTAAACTTCAGAAGTCTATATGATACTTTGAATAGTTTTGTTAACAGCTAAATAAAAGCAGCTACAGGAGAGTGATTAACAAGCAAAATTGTGTGTTAATATCATAAATATGTTGAGCAAGAAATATGTTTCTAGGTCAAGACACAAAATATTCAGCAAGAGGTAATATCCTTTAGTACACCAGCTGTGATGATTAGGAGGAAAAGACATGGTTTGGGGTGCAAAAACGTTTGCCTAAAGCGCTGAAGGCATCTCTATCTTTTTAAAATTCTTCCAATAAACAAAGATACCATCTCTTTCTATGAAAAAATTTCTTGACTTATATCGATAGATGATCATAGTTACAGCAGTACCACCAGATCAAAATAAGCAAGTGACCAAGCAGCTCCCTCTTGGGAAACAGTCAAAGCTAAGCATTCAACACAAAGTAGGAAACCTTTTAAATGCATACAGTAAAACAAAGAAAGAAGCAAACCTGTTCTGTAGACATTTAAAATCTTTTCTTGTGGGTCTTTTGAGCAGCTAACTCCAGAATGCATCACACAGTTTCACCCAAGCTAAGAATGAACAGTTTTCAGTGGAACTAGGTCTCATGCAATCTCATGCAACTCACTTCGAATGGATGCAATGAAAAATAAAATCGTAAACAAAACATAAGAAAAATCACCTAAAACCTTTTTTATGTCACTACAAATATAAAGAAGGCAAGAACAGTAAGTAAAGGTCCTTAGTGATAGCTATGCAACATCACTTTTGTCTCTTAACTATAGCTTCAGTAACAATTACACCATTAATTTTCTTGAAGATACGTCTCCTGCTAGACAACTGCATTTATTTAAGAACAATCAGAAATAATAGAAATAGCATCTGGTGCTCTCTCTTTGATCTTTTTTGCTTTCTACATGACTAACTTCTGCTGTGCATTAAAAGGAACACACACAAGGGACAGCATCACTTGAACAAACTACTACCATTATAATTATGATGAAATTTTTCAGGCAGACACATTTCAGCTGCCTTTAACGATTATGCTCTTAATAATCTATATCTACAAAAATAACAGAAGTCACCATTTCTGAGAGTTTTCAATAATAATAAAATGTGCTACAGCTTGCAAGCAACTTAGTCATGCTGAGAATATCCAGTGAGAATCCCATTAGATAAAACTAATTAGCAAGTTTTATTTCAGACATGCTCAGATAGTAAGACTAAGGCTTTTATAAATACATATTTATATGTTTAAATGACCTTGATGTCAGAGGAATAAAGGAATGATATAGGATAAAAGGTGAGGTGATGCTTTTTCACAAATATTTCTGGATCTGATTTATTTATTAGTCAATTGCTATTGTATACTGCTTGTAACTCCTACATTCATTTGGGCAACCCTAGTATCTTACATGCATCCTTTACACTATTATATCCACAATATCCTGAGAAAGCTACTACTTTCCCATTTCTCTCATTTTTCATGCAGAGATACTATGAAAAAAAAATCCCAAGTCCATTAAAATCAATGGCACAACTATCACTGACCAGATAAATGGAATGAGAACTCCACCTGAGTTGTTCAATGTCATATACAGTTTCTGTGCTATAGCCAAGAACTGAGTATCACTTTCAGAGAACCCAGCACACACATTAGTAACTGACCTTATCTTCTTTTTCATAGCTAATGGCTCCCCTAAAAATCTTTCTGGTAGTATCTTCAGCTTAGAAGGCTGAATTAAAAAGTTGTTGGCTAAGAAGAAAAACAAACAACAAAACCCAGCAATAATCTACACTATACCTCTATAGCTCTACTGACTCTGCATGCCACAGTCATGAGACATCTTGTTAAGGGATTCTACTTACCTCACAGAACTGTTGAGGGTTACAAATGATAAAGCAGTTTAGTAAGAGTAATTTAATTTACTGGATCTGGGGACCTGGAGCTGGTACTGCATTTACTTCACTTTTTCCACATACCTAATTGATAGTCCACTTCATAAAAGGTAAAAAGCATGGTATGAAATAATTGCATGAAGTCGCAAAATTAATTAATAGGTGCACATTCAGAATTCTGAGTAACATCTCCTTGAATCAGTGTTTATTATTTGAACTTCATCTTAAAAAGCTAACTCCCAGAAAACGGAAACCTCGTGGTGCTAAGACTGCACATCAACATGGCACCAGATAGCATGGGCTTAACCTAAAAATGTCCAATTTACCTCTGTGGGGTTGGCATTAAGGGCTGTATGCCTTAGGCAGTAGTAAAACCATTACCATTGGAGAGTAACTGTAGAAATATGAAAGGATCTACATAAGCTGGTACTTCCATAGAGCCAAAGTATCTTTAATCATCCTCTAATAAAAACAAATACTATTGAAATTCCAAGCATACATAAATACGGCATTTTTTTTTAGAGAGATCCTTCCCACATGAGGTTACAATCCCATTCATAGGATTTAAGGCCAGAAGAAACCTGTATGATCATCTAGTCTCATCTCCTGCATTTCATTAAATTGGCACTGCTTCCAGTTAAAATATAACACGTGCTACTGGGCTGACGGAAAAGAAACAGAAGCAGGATGTGTCATGATAGAAGAGATCAGTGTTACTATTCATGTATAGCATTTCTTTGTTCTTTATATATATACACACACGTGAGAACATGGAATCACAGATTCAGAGCACTAGTGCTTTAATTCTTTGTAACTTATCAGCTTCTTATATAAGAGAAGCAGTGCTGGAGAGCAGTCTCTGGAAAAACAAGAAAGTGCTTCACAGAACTGTTATGTAACATTGCAGAATAGTATATTGTAAATAATTAATCCAAATGAAAGAACTGGGGGATCTTTTTGCAGGGAGTAAACATAAAAAGGACAACGATTGGCCTCTGTCGTTCTGTTGATCCAAAATGAAGAGTGTTAATGTCTCCCAGAATTTCTGTAGGGCTTTTACTGATTTACAAGTTTTAAAGATATACAATTATATTGTCCCTTACGGGTCTATTCCAATCTAAATGATTCTATGATTCTAATATATTAAGAAATTAGGAATAGTTACCTCTCTTACAAAGACAATTAATTATGGTATTTCAAGCCCAGTAGTTTTCACTCTTAGTTTGAGAGATACATATATATTCATCTGTGCCTCAAAATGAATGTTTCAATAAAAATTATCACTTCATCTCAAGCAAAGTTTTATTAAGGTTCAGATTAAAACCAAAACATATAACTTACTGCAACACAGTAAGCTAGAACATAAAGGAGATGATTAAGTACATTAAAAAATTAATAATGCTCTACCTGGCTACATCAAGTTATTGAATAAACCATCACTTTGCATTCATCAGAAGTCAGCTGTAATCCACCATCACAAAGCACTTTGATCTTCCTGAGCCTTCAAACTACTGATAATGAAAATCATCCCAGTAAACAAAAAGTGGTAATTTCCTCACAAGACTTTTTACAGGGTTAATTTTGTTATGAATCCTTTATTGCAAAACTAATGTTAAACTTCCACTGGTTAAGCAGATTAGGTAAGGAAGTTGCTTTGAAGAGCTATGAACCAAACCCATCTCTGGCCAAAGCCTATCCATTACAGTTAGCATGATACCTGAGCAGGGAATCTGGCCCACATTCTGCTCATCTTAACATACAGGGTTTCCCTAAATCACCAACTCGGCTTTTGTAAGAACACCTGCAGAGCTTTTTCCACAGAGTTACTGTGGAATTGATACTCTCATCTTATCTTCGGACCCATTCAGAGAGTACTTCTGCATTTCTGGGAGGGGTGACAGGCACTTGACCTGCAGACCAATGTAGGCAACATGTTGCTTTGTATTTACTCAGGCCATAACATAAACAGCATAGGCAAAATATGGCTGTGAAGTTCCTGAAGCTTTCAAGCAGGAATGTTTAAAGGCATGTGAGGAACACCAATAATGCCATTTCCACCATATTCTGCAATCAAAATATACAGTGAGAAGCAAGTAGAAGTTTTGGATGTTTATTGCACACTTACTGTTGGGTATCTTCTTGTCTCAGGGCAGGGACAAAAAAAAAAAAAATCCATCTTCTATTCTAAAAGCATGGGTTAAACTTTTATTTTAATTAGAGATAAGGATTCAGTTTCACTCTTCCTCACAAAAACATGAGCCTTTCTAGTTATTTCAAAGATCAGTTAGAAGTCATATCTCATTTTCAAAGCTCTCAATTTACCGACATAATCAGTTAATCCCAGATTGTTCCTTCCACTTTTACAGAACCTTCAGCAATTTTCCCCTCTATGACTTAGCAGCCTTCTCTGCATCTTCTTTCTTTTCAAACTACTTGCTTATATCTCTGCCTCACTGACTCCATAACTACAAAACCTATATGAAGGTAATAATTGTCTTTCCTAATATTTTTCTTGGCTCTGTTAGAGAGAAGTGCTTTGCTGACCACTATACAGAATTTTGTTTCCTGTTTTACTTAATATGTTCTGGAATCCAGTATATAGAAAAATGCTGCGAAGAACTGCATGTGCTGTGCATACACAAATGAGATGTGCGAGTTATGGGGATTACTAATAAAAGAACAAGATTACAGGGGAATCACTGGTAGTTACAAGGAAGCATTAAGGCACTTGAGACCACAGGTCTCCATTAGACCTCAATAGGATTTGTATTTCTAACACACTTCGGTGTGATTTTGTTTTGTTTTAAATTCTACTACTAGTAATAAACAGCCAGTACTTTATTATACTATAGTCTTACACAAAATTCATCATCAAGGTTCAGTACTTTGAAGTAAAATAGTGTTACAAGAAAATATTAACAATGGAAACTCAGGAAATTTACACTACACATTAAATAGACCTGAAGCTTCTGAATATATTGAAGTTCATAATTAAAGACAACATAACATTCTCTGACCATATAGCAACAGTGTCTTTCTGTCTTCCTTTTTATCTTCCTCTCATAATATAGTAGTTGTGTTACTTTTGCATAATAGTAAACTTGGTTTGCAGTTTTGTTTCTTTTAACTGCTCTAAGCAGTTTCAAGACACAGACTGAGGTAATGAGTGGCACTTTGGATTTTTTTTGAAAAAAACATAAAACAGAATTTCATAACTATTTTTATATATACAGTGAACACTCTTAGAAACTAACTACTGTGGTTTAGTAACATCATCTCTTCTAAACATACAAGATTATCTACCAGTGTTTAGATCTAGTCTCCTAACAAACAGCTTAGGTATATCTTACCGTACCTATCTCTAGCCCTGTTGATGTTACCATAAGTAAACCCAGTGATTCCTATTCATTTTCAGCTAAGACTCAAGTGTAATGCTGTCACATAACTTTTTTCTTTTCAAAACCAGCTATGGGAAACATTAACCCCTATTGCCCCTAGGTTTCTATCTGGAGAGTGCCCTGTTTCTAGGATTTGGCAGTCTCAGCCTTGCATACACAAGGGCATATTATCTCTGTAAGTAATTTGATGTATATAAAACCATAAACAGATATGGGTACACATTTTGTCACCTATTTCTTCCCTTTAATGAAGATTGGGATTCCATGAGATGAAGAAAATTCTCTTTTCTGCTGACTCACTGTAATGGGAGTAGAGATCTGGGCAAGAGGTTGAACTGATGCTCAAAGAAAAAATTGGCTGCTTGTCTGTTTTGCACAGTACTAAATACTGCATCAGCATGCACTACTCAAAGGACTGAGTTTCATCTCCAAAATAAAAAACTACAAGAGCTTACAGCTTTTGCCGCTTTTGAACTTTCCCACTATAAGAAGACTGACAGTGAAGCTATCTAGTGTTCAATAAGCACCACCATTTCCCACCATTAAGCACATCATGGGGAAACCCTTTTCAAGAGGGCAAGGTAACTGATGTTACTTTAAAGTAAAAATCCCTGATTAAAGATGAATATTTAAGGAGGAACACATAATATTTAACAGGAAAGTTCTCGAGATGCTCTACTTTCCCTGCTGTTTCGGATTCCACTCGCCTAACACTGGTTTATCAAGGGCTAAAAGTTATTGACTGCCTCTTTCATCCTCTTTCTTGGAAGGGCAGGAATTCAGTCATAACTGCTTTGCATTTCCAGCAACACAGAGAATCATATAACGTATAGTAGATGAAGTGCCAATTCACACTAACAAATGCAGCCTATAACAGAAGGCGACACTAAATTGGAGACTGACAAATGACATCATTTTTTCCACAGTGCAAAGTCATGTTGCAAAGCAAACCAGAGCTGGTGCAGACACACTACTTTCAACTCAGGATCTTTTTCATAGATTTTTTTTTCCAATTTGTCAATGCCATGCATTATAGTCATGTGCTAATTTTGCAGGTTCAGTCTTAAAACCATATTCCTATCAACTCAGTGTTTCCAATTCAAGCACAGTCACTAGTCTTATTTTATACCCCATGGGCTGCATACAATTGTATCTCTACAAGGCATTTTAATCTATGGCAACTAATAATGCTGTCTCTTCACTTAGCTCCAAATATAATGTGGAGCTGCAGTCTAAATCATTACAATATTATCAACATGTCAAAGTTAAAAATGCATTTATATTCCCTAAATCAATTGCAACTGAAAATAATAATTCAGCAGTGTTTACAAGTGTTTTTATAATATATCTGAGAAATTTCAACATTTATTAGTTCTAAACAAAATTTTACAAAGCACCTTTGTCCATCTGCCCATCCCCCATATTGCACTGTGGTATTCAGATTGTGAGACATCTGTAAAAATTACCTGCTATCTTTCTATTGCCATAACACAGATAATCCACCAGTTTTGATGAACTGCAGAAACAAAAGCAAATCCCTTTCCATGTTACACACTAGTGTGCATTTTTACCAGCACAAGCAAATGAGCGGTTGATAAGGCTTTCAGTAGAGTTGCAGTGAGCGATATTTCTAATGCCATTTGATGGAGAGTCTGATCCTGGTTGGTTACAGTAAAATATAATCTGAAATAGAGGTTTAGAACCGTGGCATATTTTTAACTTCCTGACATATGCAGCATAGTCTGTTATTGAGGAATTTTCCTCTCACCAAAGTGATGAGCAGACAAGGCAACACTAATGCTACTCCACACTTTGCTCAGTGGGAGGTAATGCAAAAATCAGTGCAGTAGCAAATACTATATTAATAACGTGGTGCTCCTTTTCCCTTCTCTCCCCATCTCAGTTTCAGAGTTGAAGTGATACAGGACAGACAACATTCTTCAAGCAAAAGAAATGAAGATAAATTATTTGGTAAGTCATCTCTAGAAAAACAGAATTTACTAAAAACGCACTAGGCTGATGGTAAACAACTGACATCTGTATTCAGGACAGAGCTGAGCAGCTCCAGCCAGCGATATAACCTGGTATATCAACACAGAACCAAATTAATCTCTCAGTTACACTGATGTCACCGAGGGTCCTCTAAATTTATAGCTGGTGTACCTCTAGCTCTGTAGTGATGATATCAACATAACAGTTCATTGATGCTGCACTATGATGCACTTATTTACGAGCAACCAAAAGTACTATATACTTACTGATACATAGAACACAGTAAATTAATTTCCCCAGTTAGAATAGCTGTGAGTCTAAAGCTTCTGTTCTTTTAATATACTTGATAAAAGAATATTACAAAGGACATACACATTTTAATTACACCCAAACATATGAATTAAAGGTAGCAAAAAGAGATGATATTGGTATGGGAATTTAGTTACTCAAAATATCTTTAAACATTTTAATTTGTGGTATTTCTTATTTTAAAACATAAAATATTTTGCACCACATACCTACATGTCTATCTGACACAGATTGCCTTTGACTCTAATGACTGTATTATACAAACAACACAGGTTAAAAGCAAATAACATGAAGCATATAAAGCTCCAGAGTTCACAGCAAAATCATCTTTATTTTTGTAAGTGTTGGTGGAGTGCAATCCCAAACTCAAACTTAACTAAACATCATTAATAAGATATTACAGTCCATATAGCATTAGCTGTATGACAAAGCAACCGCTTTAGCTGTATTGTGAACTGGCACTCTTTTTCCTGAAAACGAATGCTGACATGA